>CAJHQQ010002626.1:0-61157 GCA_905132885.1 Moricandia moricandioides
ATTAATATAAAAATTTGGAAAAGAGTCCAAATCAAATCTATGCGGGTTTTGTTTATTTAGCCCAAATTAACACAATATTATACCTAATCGATCACATATGTTAGACACGGGTTTAAAACAAACTGGTATTCAGAACCCATAAGAAACGTGTCGCATGATTCGTTCTGGTGTGGAAACTACCCTCAACAGTGAACTTGCGAATGTACCATGTGACTTGTGTCGAAATTCTTCTTAACCCGAACTGGCCCGTGAAACATCTCATTCTGGTGTATAGAACTACTCGAAGCTAAAAGCAGTTCTAAAACTCAAGAGGGAGAGAGTTTTGCGCAACTACATGAGGTACTCTGGTTCAAAGATGTTACAGAGAGGTAAAGAGTACATAGAGTCTCTCTGTATTGTCTTGATGCTCTTTCTTCTTCTTCTTTTTTTTTTTGTCGAATAAACAATCAAATCTGAAACTTTGGCGTTGCCATATTTCAAGATATGTAACATGATTAAGAAAAAGAAGATAGATATAGTTGTCTTTCTTTGGATACCCAAAGTCATAACGCTCTTCAATGTTCATCTGTTCTCATCAGACACAACAACATTAAAAAAATAAAACATACGCATAAAGTTAACTTAGACCCCACGGAGAAGTCCTACAACCGACTCTGCAACATAACTAGTCTTCACCATCTTCTCCTCCTTTCCACATTTCTCTTAGTTTTTGGAAGAACGCCACCATACAGACATAATCACAACCATGACGACATAGACAAGAGAAACCTAACGTTACTAAAAATCTGCACAAAGAGCATCCAAGTAATAACTTGCTAACTCCCTGTGGCTTTTACCCATGAAAACCTCGCAACTATCTTTTTTCTGCGCTCGTTTCCCCAAACCTGAATGACAATCTCATGGCCATTGTTAATATCAGTCGAAGCTTTGAACACAAAAACAGTCAATGCTTCCATATCTAATAGTATTCCAGGTTCAGTGGACGTAGAAGCATTACAATATGGAATCTTTATTAACCTTCACAGACAGATGTTTTTGCAGCAATAACTGGAGCAAACCGGGTTAAGCATAGACGCAAGTCCAGACAGGACCAAGAAACCACAAATTGTATCTTTCTGGCCATGTCCTTCACTCATCAAAGCACCAATCAAGCCAGCGTAATATTTTCGGTTTTGTAACTTTTTCCCAGATCTCAAATCCAAGTCAACGATTGGATACAGTGAACACAAGGACGGGTAGAGGCTAAAGTTACCAAAAGTAATAGAAACAAACGAACCTTGACATCATCAGCTGAGATGCAGCAAACCCGTTTGCGATTTTTGAGCATAATCAATCAGAACTGGCATTCAGCACACACAAATGATCAAGCTTTCTTTGTCTTCTTCAATCGTCATGCCCACACACGAGGATGATATCCTACAACATCAAATAATTCGTGGAAAAGAATATTAAAATCTCTTTCCGTTGAATCCAGAAGTATGAAGCTATAAAAGAAAACAGATATATCAACATTTACCAGTCCTTTGCCAGCCTTCACATTGCACCAATGAAGATGTCTGGATTATAAGGCATTTCACATTTGCTAGTACCTCACCACCAAAATACAACCCACAAAATTAATTAAAAAAAAAACTGGAAAATTTCAGTAAATAAGAAGGTGTTTTTTTTTTATTTCTGAACTGGTACTTTATCTACTTACAAGCAACTCGGTCAGCGGTAAATGCACCAGTAGCACCTTGTACTCCGAACCTACAATAGTAATCCTCCGCACCAACTGTTTTCAAGCTAGTGTAGTTTTGAAGGTGTTGAACAATGCACTTTCCTCAATGGTGTGTGCGCTTTGAACATCAAAATGGTCCAGACAGAGAAAAGTCTTTGGCTCCATGGAACTGTCTCCTACCACCAAAGGGAGCTCCTCAGGACGGAGTAATACCACCGACAGTGAACTTCAGAACATTGTTTCCTAAGCATCGGCTTCGATCTTTCTCAACACGCTGCACGTATGGTGCTTACCAGCATCAAGATGGACGCATCAACACACAATCCCAGCTGCAGATTAACAGCCCTCAGCTTCTTCATAGATCATCATCCCCAAACTCTACTAAATTGATATGAATCTCGTAACATATCAAACAGAAGCATTCTAGCTACTGTAAGTACAACAAACACCATAAGCAGCTTCCAATAAACAAATCAAGTATGGGTAGCAAATATAAAGTATTACATCACTCTTAACTCACCTAGTAAAAGCCAAAGCAACAATAGCTCTAAGTAAGACTGAAAAATCTTTTCACATGCTACAAAGCAGATTTTGATAGAGAAGCAGTAAACCGAATTATAGTAAACCAAGCCAAACAAAAAGTAGAAAACTTTCTTCAAAGAGACCAAAAGTAAGTAAAGTTTACATGAAACGAAAACAATTAATACACAGCTTGAAGAAACAAGTTGTGATCCTTTAAAGAGACATTCGAGCCACAATGAATAAGGAGAGTACCTCTCACGAGTTTGTTTGGTGCCTTTGATGGTGTGTAAGAGTTCGGCTCCTTCCTCCCAAAGTTTGAATTTCGAGGGGACACCAAGGTGATGTTTTCGCCATGGAAGGTAAGGTAAGGGTTTTTGAAGATCTAGATCATTTTAGGGAAGTTTCAAGTGGGAAGTAAAATCTGGAACCCTAGATTCTCTTCTCGTGGTGAAGAAGAAGAGAGTCATTTGCAATTTGGGACTTTTACTATTGTCAAGCCCAATTTATTATTTTGCCCCTTTCCTTTTATTAACATTATTTTTTAAAACAATTTTGGATTTTTTTTTTTTTTGAAACACAAAATTGGGAATTCATGTTTAACTTTTTTTCTTAAACAGGATTGCTTTTTAACCATGAATATTTAATTTGGATTTAGGGTCCGAATCAAATTAATTAAAAACTAATCGATTTATTTATATAAGTATGTGTTAATATTCCGTGTTCAATAACCATGGTTGACTAGTTAATTTTTTAGTTGGAATAATCGATGAAAAAAAATGATTTCGACCGCTGGTTTTTCAATTTTTTTTCCTAATTAGTCATCGGGATTAAATAAATCGGTTGACATCTTATAATCGTATGTTCAATCCGACGATTCCTGCAAAAGTCTAATTTATACACTCTATGTTTGATTGTAACTTAACCGATTTTTTTACTATAAACAGCTAGTAAGAAAACATGAAATGAAAGGCAAAAATCATGAGAAATCAAAAGATAGTATTGTTATGTATTAATGGTTACACTGAGTTTATTTATGTTTGTTCTATCATTCGAACTTGAAATACATGGAATTGGCCATAGACATTGACTCGAATACATAGATTTTAAATGGTAACAAGAGAATGAAGGAACAGTTGAAATTCCGTTCTTATTCCTAAAAACATTAACCATTTTCAAAGAATATTTTTTTTTTCCTAATGTCTTTTTTTGTAAAGAATATTGACAAAAATTTCTTAATTAAATTTGAGAAGCAACAATTCGCATTCTTTCTATTGCTTCTATTTTGTTTCTTTTAATTTCGTTTTTATAGTTTCTATAGGTGGTTTATCGGCCAGACCCATAAAATTTTTATTATTATCATTTACAATTTGGGAGTTTTTACTATAGTCAAGAACTATTTATTATTATTTTTCTCTTTTGCTTTTACATTAATGTAACAAATTTTATATATTGTTTACGTTTTTTAATTTAGACCAAAATTATATTAAACATAATGCCAATTAGAATCGGTTTAGATTTTAGCGTCAGAAAATAAATTAAAATTAAATTCAAAAGCTTATTACAATGTATACGATATATTTCATGTTTTAAAAAAATGCGTCTGATAAGTTTTAGATGAATAATCGCTGTAAGTTTATTATATAAATTAATAATAGTAAGCTGAGTAACCAAATATTTTTCTAAATTAAACATAAAATTAACCGAAATCCAATGTTATTAAACTCAAAAATCGCATTGTTTTAATAATTTTGCAAAAAATTGTCTAGATTCTTATATCAATAGTAATTGGAAAGGTTTTATATTATCAACTAGGGGAGGTCCGCGCGCTATCAACTAGGGGAGGTCCGCGCTTCCGCGCGGAAATTTGTTTCATTATATTTTTTAACATTTGTTTTTAAAATTTAATAATTTTATTTTAGTTATGTATGAAATATTATTTTTTTTTAACTTTTTACAAAAATTGTATGCATTTTTTACATTGAACTCGATTGGTGTAAAAGACTCAAAGTCAGTTTCTTTGGAATTAATATAAATTTTCTAGAAATTATTATCAATTGTGTATAAAGTTGGTGTTCTATTTTTATTATGTTGGTATAAGATCTTTAAATATGTTTGGTTAGTATAACTTATCTAATTTATTTCTATTAATTTTAACTATTATCAGGTTATGTACATTATTGGTTTTTGGTTGGACATGCCAAAATCTATATATATTTAGTTTCCAATATCAATATTAAATTATGGTTGACATTTTCATTTTAGTATTTTTAAACATTTCAGCATTTAATTCAATAACTTTTTTTATTCACATAACCTTACAATGGCTTTAGCATCTTATTCTGTGTAAAACTAAAAAGAGTTTCTTAGTAGAAAATCATCAACACACAAAACACTACTTCTGCGCTTCTCTCTCTCTCTCTCTCTTCACGTCTACAACAATTTTAGTTTATTCTTCTTTCTACTCTGTACTCACGTACAAACCATCTGTTTAATCAAATTTTCCGATGCGACCATAAAAGTATTTTCTTTATCAATGTGTTGTGTGATATAAGAGGGAATGTCTTATCCCATTTTGCAGATGTTTTTACTTTCTGTGTCTTTGAAGCTTCTTTCAGCATAAGCTCGAGGTGTTTTCTGCTGGCATTTGCTCTCTTCTGCAGTTTTCTGCCTCTGAAATTGTCTGTTCTGCAGCCTGCTTCACCTCCATGTGCGTTCATATCCTTCAT
Organism: Moricandia moricandioides; assembly: GCA_905132885.1. Classification (NCBI taxonomy): domain Eukaryota; kingdom Viridiplantae; phylum Streptophyta; class Magnoliopsida; order Brassicales; family Brassicaceae; genus Moricandia; species Moricandia moricandioides. Next base: position 4,969 of record CAJHQQ010002626.1, read on the forward strand.
TTGGCTACATTGTATCAATCTGGCCATGCCCCTTCATCTCTGTCTGTTTTAAGATGAAGGTAAAGAAAGGAACTCTTATGGTTTTTCAAGAACTGATGTTCCCAAAAGCCTGTATATGTGGGAAGACAAGGGAGTGGAATATGAAATCTATACTGTGTTTACCTATAAGAGAGAATTCTGATCATATTAAAACGTCCCAAGTCGCCGTGAGTGAAGCCATGTATCGTTTACTAATAGCACGAAGCAAATTGATTGCAACAAATATTACATATGGCACACGATATGTGTCAAATACGTTCCAAATGGCGTACCAACTGATTAATTATTACCTTGAGAAGCCTATCACAAGCAGTCAAGTACTTTAACTTGGGTCGACTGCAACCGTCCAAGCCTAAGTGTTGTTCCCTACAACAGAACGAATAAAAAGCAACACATGTACAATCAATCCACTAAGATCATAAGAACAGTGATCGTCCTGTCGAACTCGCGTTGCACAGTTATTAAGGCATAATCATTCATATATATATCTCTTTAAAAATTATGTTGTTAAATGTAGTGACAGTGCTGTAGTACAGCAGAGAATTACTGTAATGGAAAATTAGGAGACAAACTATTAAACCTTGGATCATGGATAGTATTGGGGTGGTAGCAGTCTCAGGGATGTTCTCTTTTTTGTTAGATTAGTTCAGATATAGGAACTGAATTCAATTACATGAAAATTTTCCCCGTCTAAACAAGATTAAGCACTTCGATATTTGGCTCATAGAAGATCATATTTCCAAAAAAAACGCAGTTGCTATGGTTACCTGAATGATTGTCTTTTGAAAGAATGTCTTTCCAGGATAGTTCCGGAAGAACACCAAAGAGACTTAATGAACTCGGGAGTTTTCATGCAAGCAGTTTGACAATATAGCGTTTATAATTACACAAATAGCATCTCTCAGACTATTAGGGCAAAAAATAATTGGTATAAAGAGATCAATCATGCACTTTTCATCGTGGACAGGAAACTCTACTACTCATTCATCATGGAAAGCAATGCAAGATTGATCTTACATGAAACAACACAAAAAAACCACCATCAGGTCAAGGAATAGCAAAAGGAAAAGATCCAAGGCTAGATAAAGTTAAGGACTAAGCCCATCAATGTAAGGAAATAACAAAGAAACGAATCATGTTTATGTGGTCATTGTACGATAGAGATTCACGTGATCACAAAGCATTTGAGCTCTACATTGGAATACTTACTTCCAAACTTAATACCAGATCTAAAATACTCAAGCTCAGAATCATAAGGACACTGACAGTGTCAGTTGTTTATCATGTAAAGCCAATCATCAATTTCAAAATTCTATTATAAGGAGATTGAAAGAGGAATATTACCAGATTTCAGAGTGATCCAAGTACATCTTTTTACGACCATCAGAGAAGCAATCCTCGACCTTTTCATCTCTCTCCTCTGTCATATTCCTTCTCAGTGGCGATGAGAGTTTTGATAAACTACGCCCCAAAGCCCTCTTCCCACTTGAAGAGGTAATCTCAAGATTGTGAGAACCAGTAGCAGAAATGTCAAGCGATTATGTTAGAGGTGGCAACTTCGAATAGAGATTGGCCGGTGTTGATTCATGGGCACGGAATGAACCCTAGAAAGGAATGGAAGCTTTTCGTTGCGAAGGTGAAGGCGTTTAGGGGCCAATCTTTTCTTGCTATCGGGCTGAAAATGATTTTGAGTAAAACATGAAGCCCAAAAAAGAAGCCCGCAAAATATGAAATCAAATCCCAATAATAAAACAATGTGTTTTGGTAAATGAGACACGTGTCGCATCCATAAGGCTTCAAATTGATGATGTGGCGCATTCTGGTGTGAGAAAACTCTACTTTATATAATAAGATGGCAATAAACACACACAAATGAAGAAAATAATTGTATACAAAGCAAAATAAAAATTTATTATGTATTTGCATTGTAAAGAATTTATTTTGTCTTTTTAACTCGGAATACATAGAGTTTGCATAGATTTGGACTCGGATTGTATATTGATTATGTCGTCATTGTATCGAATTGAGTTTAGATAGACTTGAACACATGATTACATAGTTTATTATGTTCTTCTAACTATTGGCTTAATCAAACAAAACTATATATTAAATAGTAAAAGTATCTAAACCATTTTTTTGACTCAATTTATTTTTTCCGAAAATTGCTGTTTATATCAACTATGCACTTCATGTATTTCCAAACACAAGTTATATTATATATTAAATAAATTGAGCCAAATATTCAGCTCATATTCTAAGTAGTCTTGAATGTAATATCTAATTATTAAAGAATTTAATATCAATTTTTATTTAACTACTCTAGTATTTTTAAATAATAATATATGAAATAAAAATCCTTATATTAAGAAATAATAGAATTATATTATTCTATTATCATATAATTTTATAACATAATTTATAAATTATCATATGTTAAAATAATATGAAAATATTTATAGTAAACAGAAAATAGTGGCTTTAATTCATGAGAATTTTATGTCTAGATAATCATTCATAATTTTTATTAAATACTGATTTTATTAGAAACATTTTCTATAAGAAAGAAAACGTTTGATTTAAATTTATTTATTTATATTTTTGAAAGAAAAAATAAAAATTTGAGAAATGAATTTATCTTGAATAAAATTATTTTTTGCATGGTCGACTATTCAATTTTGTCTTTTTGAATGAAACCAAAACCTTTTAAAGTGAATAAAACTACACATTAATCAGCCAGTATGGCATACCAATAACATGAATATTCGATAGAAGATATGTTAATTTGATAATAATCTCATGTAAAAAAAAAAAATAACTGTTTAGATACGAACTTATTTTTGTGGTCATGTCATAATTGTTTAGATTTGATCTTTAATAAACACAAAACCAGATCAATTTTCAGGTGGATATTTGAAAAGATGTTAAAGATCACTTTGTAACCAGACTTCCCACTGCATATGTAAGGACAGTGAAAAAGTTTCATTCCAAAAGTTTTGATTTATTAGGATTTGGGAACTTAGATTTAATCAATATCCATACATTTATAAGAGATAATGTTTCCTTTGGATCTGGTTCTGTCTTTGCAGATCAAGTTTAGCTATAAATTTATAGTAATTTAAAAAAAAAACTCAAAATCCAAAATTGTATGGGCAAAATTTTCAAATAGTCATTTTTAAAAGTTTTTGTCACAAAATATTTTTTAAGGAAAAATAATCGAAATAAAATTTTTATTTTAAAAATTGTAATATTTATTTATTTTTTTAATTTTAAACATCACATTCAAAATCTCAACCCATAACTTTAAAACCCTAAATCTAGATTATTTAATCCAAATGAGATAAATGTATATTTACGCATAAAATTTATTTTAATCATTTTTTAATGATATTTTTGTGACAAAAACTTTTTAGATCTATCTTATGGTATTTTTCAGACTATATAATATACAATATGAATTTTTGATTAAAAATCCAAAAACATACATTAAGCTATTGTTTGAGTTAATTATCCATATTTGAAATACTTTTTAGATATTCATTAAGACATGTTAATATTTTTGATACTTGTTCGGAATTGAATTCAGTTTTTTGAATTTTTTAGGTATCAGTTTAGGGTATGTAAAACTCAAAATACCTTTTCAAAACTCATTCCAAATATTTATGTCAAATTGGTTTGATTTAGAATTACTTTAGATCGTTCGAGTTTTTGAGTTCGATTCCTTTTTTTTTTGCTATATTGGTATCAATTATATGTCAATACTATTTTCAACTATTGTCGTTGCCGACATGTAGCTTCTCAGCATTTACTCTGAAGTTCCTTAACTTGCTACAGGACGAGAAAGTGATCACCATTGAAAACACAGACAAATCATTTCATCCACAAGATTTACTTCTTGAAGAGAAATGGATCATATACTTTTCAGATATGCTGATTCCACAATAGTATCAGAGATATGTTTCTTCTCATGTCCTTGATCATCGATACTAGGCCTGCCAATTTATCAGGACCAAAAATCCAAACCGAAACCGACCCAAAAATACTCGACCCAAAATCAAACCAAAAACTTATAAGTACTTGTTGGGTCCAAAATTGCTTTACCCGAAATAACTGGAACCAAAAAGAACCGATCGGAATAGATCCGGTTCCAAAAAAAAACTAATCCAAATAGATCCGGCCCGATAAAGACCGCTTCATACCTGACCTAAAAACATGAATATTCAAAGCTATAATTTCATGTCTCTTATTTTTATATTTTAGTTATAATTTAATTGAAATGTCATTTTGTTAGAAATCTTCAATATTCTTTTGGGAAAATCGCATTTTAAACTCTAAAAGTGACACATTCTATCAGTTTAAAACACCCAACTTTTTTCGCTAGAACTTTAATACTAAAAACTAGAAAATTATCGAAACAAACCCCGAAGTCGTATCCCACGTTTTATCGTGACCCTACTTGACGGCTATGTTGACGACGTTGACCTGGGCAAATTGCATGTCACTTTGTTGATTAAAAACGACACCCTTAAGAACACAACATTTATTTTATTTCCAAATCGATTTGGGGATTAGGGTTTCTCACAAAGTGCAAGAAAGACGATTCTCGTCAAGAAGAATCTGAAGTCTATGAGCTGAGGGAAAATGACGTAAGTTTGTATTGATTCTTCACTTCTTCTACCTCACTCTTGTATCTTGCCTCTTCACTTCTTCTACCTCTTTTTGTCTCTTGGAAACTTTTAAAGATTCAATTTTTATAACAGGGAATCTCAGGAAATCGAATTGAAGATTCATTTTGGTGGTTCAATGAAGAAGATTGGTGAAGATTATGAGTACTTAGGTGAATTAGGGAGCAAAAATGTGGAAGGGAAGATCGATGAGATTGTGTGGGATAGGTTTGTTGATTTTTGCATAAAAGAAGCACTAATTAGAGCACAAGTTGGCTTGATTTGGTACAAATCAGAAAAAGAGGATATGAAGGAACTGCGGTATGTATATGATAGGTACGATGATGAGATGTGTATGCTATGGTCTGGGAGCAAGTTAGGGATAGATGTTGTGGACGTGTTTGTTGAACATGAATGCTCATAACACATACCTGGTGTAATTCTGCTTCCAGACATCAAACAGGATGATGTAGAATGTGGTGTTGAAGAGGAAGAACACAGTGAGAATGATGAGGTCGATAGACCTAAAGAAGATGGCGAGCCAGAAAAATCAGAACATGAGAATCCGGCAGAAAAGCAAGATAACCCGACTGTGAATCCTCTTGACAATGAAGTTGTCTCTAATGAAAATCTGAATAATGAAGATGCTGGTGATGAAGTTGTCGTTGATGTAACAGATGGTGCTAGTGATGTTAGGTTTCAGTCTGTCTTTGAGGAAGGACAAAAAATTGTGCTAGATAAAGAAGCATATGAAAATGGTATAGAGGAAGAAGAGAAAGATGATGATAGTGAAGATGAGAGGGCGCCAGTAGATGTTAAGTATCCAGAAACACGAGTCTGAATATGAATGGGAAGAATGGAATCGAGAGCGTAAAGGAAAAGGGAAGGTCAAAAGGAGTGATAAGTACCATGGTGACTATGAAAAATCACCTTACATTTGGCAATTTTCAAACTTCAACAGTGGGTTAGAGTTTAAAGACCAGCTCTTGAAGTATTCAATGAATACTCAATATGATTTGAAGATGGCAAGGTCAGAGTCATTCGGGATTGGAGTGATTTGTTGCAACGAGAAATATCCAAGATTATTATTGTTCATTGGAGATGCTGATTAACAAGTGGATGGTGAAAGTGTGTCACATGAGACACAACCATGATAAATCAAGGAGGGTCTCAATATTGAAGCAAGTTGTGATTTCTAGCCTTTTTAGAGAAGAATTACGCAAAAATATCAATCGACAAGCTTCAGCGATAAAAGATACTATAAAGGTAAGGTATGACATTGTTGTACCTATATATAAGTGCTACAGAGGAAGACACATTGCATTAGGGACAATCCTTGAAGCTCAGACAACACAATTTGGGAAGCTATGGGATTATGAAGAAGAGTTGTGTAGATCAAACCAAGGTATAAGCACTGATTTATGTACAAGAGAGGTTAATGGTACTCAAATATGTTATTGCTTCTACATTTGCTTTACAGAATTGTGTATTGCTTGGAATAGTTGTTATAGACCTGTTATCGAACTTGATGGATGGTTCTTAAAGTGGGATTTAAATAGGGATTTGCTTGCAGCAGTTGGGAGAGATGCTGATAACAGGATGTATCCCATTGTGTGGACAGTTGTAAGAGGAGAAAACAAAGATACTTGGGGATGGTTTGTGAGAAAACTGATGGGAGATATTGGCTTAGGATTTGGGAAGGATCTAACCATAATCTTGGATAAACAAAAAAGACTTGTTCACGCTTTCGAGTTAGAACTTCCTGAGGCAGAACATTGCATGTGTGCTAGGCACATTTATGCTAATTGGAAGAAGATTTGTTTCTCAAGATTAGAGTTTAAGTCATTGTTTTTAGGAGTCGCATACAGCTACACCGAGGGAGAATACAAAGAGAAAATGCGTTTCGTAGAGGCATACGATGTCGTGGCACACAATGAATTACTCAAAACAGACCTAGAGCAGTGGTGTAGAGCCTTCTTCAATGTTGAGTCTCATTTTCATGACGTGCACAACAATTTATCAAAAAGTTTCAACATAACCATAAAGATGGTGAGGACAAAACCAGTGATCAACATGTTGGAGGACATACACAGACAAGCAATGAAAGAATATCAAGGCGGTTCTTGATGGTAGATAAGTGGGAAACAATTGTAACTCCTACTACAATAGCTTTGTTGGAGAAAGCAAGATGTGAAAAAAAAACATTGTTCAACAATACGCAATAGTTTCAGCTTGTATGAGGTGAATGAGTTTGACAGTGGTTACAAAGTGGACTTGGCTTCACATCAGTGTGCTTGCAGGCGATGGAAACTTACAGGTATTCCTTGTAAACATGATGTGTGTGTGTTTGATGACAACCAGGAGGATCATGTAAGTATACTGCAGAATATAACTACACACACATCATGAAAAGAACTTACTCCAACAATATCAAATCTGTAAATGGTGAAAAGCTGTGGAAGAGGACAAACAAACCACCAATTTGGATACCAGAGATAAGAAAACCAAGAGGTAGACCAATGACACGAGACAGGAAGAAGGAGCATTTGAAGCGCTTGAAACTTCTGGAAAAGCGTCAAGACATGGACGCATACCCACATGTAGCAATTGTCATCAGTCTGGACACAATAAAAATGGCTGAAAAAACCAAAATGTGGTTTATGAGGGACCAAAAAAATAAGTGTGGTCGACCTCGTAAACATCTAAAAGAGGTAATTTTTAGAATTATATAGCTATACAATGTCTCTATATTTTATCTAACCCATTTGTTTACGCATGGCACTCCTAAGCCTCCATCTACAAGAAGAAGAAAAAACAAATATTGGGTTTTTCTCTAATCATGTCCACGCCACTGGATCATCCTCTCAGCATGTTCATGCCACTGGATCATCCTCTCAGCCTTTTCACGTCACTGGATCATCCTCTCAACCTGTTCAAGCCACTGGTTCATCCTCTCAACCTGTAGAAGCCACTAGATCTTCATCTGACCCCAAGCCTCATGCTAAGAAACCTTCACGAGGACCTTTGAAGGTAAAGAAGGCAGCCAAGATTCCCCATGGTGTTGGGACTTTATGGGGTCCATTTACAAATCGTCCTTTCCAAGTGTTTGGAGATAGAGTGTATGATAGGTCTGATCTTAATCGACAACGTCCTATACAAGAGTGATCTCATGACTTTGCATTGCTTTTGTTGTTTCAAAGACTTGATGTAATTTGTCTTTTTTGTTTCAAAAACCTAGTGGAGCTTGACTTTTGTTGTTTCAAAACTAATTTGGATTTTCAACTTTCAGTACCTATGAAAGTTTATCTTTTGTTGTCTATTGTTTTTACTGTGATCTATAGTTATTAGATCATGAAACAAGCTAAAATAGTCTTAAATATTGATAAGAAAACATGAAAGAAACTTACATTGGCATACATAAAACTAAAACAGTCTTAACAACATGAAAGAAACTTGCATAGTCTTACACAAAACTAAACAGTTTTAACAACATGAAAGAAGCTTAAACAGTCTTAACAATAACAAATAGTCTTCTACCACTTCAAGATACCCATGAACACACCAATAACCACAGTGAATCCAATTGACGACGTGATAAGAACATTTCGATACACCATGCTCTTCTCGTTTAGAACCAAGATATCTCTATTTAGCGCTTCAACATCTCCTTTAAGCGCTTCACATGCTTCACATATGAGGTTTGAATTGTTTTTAGTTTGTCCAATGTTTTCATTCTCAAGGCTAAGTGCTCTTACTTGGTTTCTCAGGTTACTAATCTCTTCTCTCTGTTGGCGCATAACATCTCTAGCACCCAACAATGCAGCATGTTGCCATCCGTGTGGCTTCTCAACATTATACCAACAGATGAAGTTACAAGAATCCTATCCATTAGCAACCTTACGCCCTTGTCAGCTATAGAACCTTCTTCCAGGGTTGTCATCAGTCCAAGTTTGAACCACCTTTGCTTTACGGCTACAATTACAAACAACAACGTTTTCGTTTTTGTTGTCAATGGTAGAGGAACTTGAACTTTGAGCCATCTGCAAGATATATAACACCAAGTACAAACATGAATCTAACACTAATAACACGAATTATATCTGCCAAAATGATAACCATAAACGATTTTCACACAATTTGGTGACACGAAATCAAAAGTTTTCAAACTTAGATACTTTATAAGATTACAGAAATGACTTATCGTTTTTGAGTTGACAATGAATCGAGGTAGAGAACCGTCTTTCACTTCTCTGGTTTCGTAAAAATTTTGAAACCCTAGATCCCTAAATCGATTTGGAAAGAAGAAGGGTCGTGTTTTAAACATGTCACGTTTCTTTACGCGTCCTATTTTTTAATTAACAAAACAACACAACGTTTTAAACAGTAAACGTCGTCAACGGAACCGTCAAATAGGGTCACAAGAAAAACGTGGAATACGACTTCGGGGTTTGTTTCAACAATTTTTTTAGTTTGAGGTATTAAAGTGCTAGTAAAAAAATTGGGTGTTTAAAATGTTAGAATGTGTCACTTTTAGTGTTTAAAATGCGATTTTCCCTTATTCTTTTGTAACATTTTTCAAGTAATATGAAAATTTATATGTCAAAAAGAGAGTGTAAAAATGTTTAATTTCAATTATAATAATTTAATATTGGTTATTTTACAAAATTTTAGATAAATATGATGGATTTTGGCTAAATATTTAACAATTTTGGATATTTTGGCTATTTTTTCATATCTTAAATATCCAAACCCGACCTGGACCCGCTATGGATCCGAAAATTACATGTATTTTACAGGTATTTTAATTATAGACTCAAACCGACTTGGACCCAAGATGAACCAAACCGAACCCAGAACGAATCGATCCAAGCCTGAACTGAAAATTCCCAAATACCTATTGGGTCTAAAGTCTAGGATCATAAGAATCAAAATCTGAAATGAACCGACCCAAACCGGATCCGAATACCCAAACACCCAAATCGATACCTCCAAAAATGCAGCCAAAAACTATACAAGACAAATGATAAGTGGCCTTTAAATATTGGGCCGAATAGGCCCAATTGTACAATATTATAAGAGAAACCATTCTTCTTTTTCCTAACTTAAAAAAACCCTAATCTTTGAACAAAGATTTACAGTGTTTCTCAGTTCTCACAACTTGCCGCCATGAAGAAGAAGCTGAACCCTAACTCTCAAAAACGTCTAAGAGGAGATCATACATCCAAATCCTGGTCCGATCTTCCGCTTGATCTCTTGACTTTGGTCTTCGAACGCCTCAGCTTTGTAGATTTCCAACGAGCTAAATCTGTATGCTCGTCATGGCTCTCCTCTTCAAAACAATGTGTGCCTAAAAATCACACCCCTTGGGTGCTTCTCTTCCCCCAAAACAACGAAACCAATTCTTGCATGTTCTTCAACCCCGAGGAAAAAGACAAACTCTACAAAACTAAAGATCTTGGTTTGGAGTTTGCAAATAGCTATTGTATTAAAACCTATGGAAGTTGGCTCTTGATGCAAAATCTCCAGAGTAATCTCTACATTGTGAATCTCTTTACCCACGAGAGGATTAATCTACCTCCCGTGGAATCACAGCTTGGGATGTTAAAGGTGGAGCGTATCTTATACAATGGGTTTCGCATTACAAGTAACTACGGATATCGGTGGAAACATATGGACATACGATCTCCTGTGTTTTGGGTTGACGAGAAAACAAAAGATCATGTGGTTGCATGGTTACTTGGTAACGTTTGTGTGGTCTATTCTAAAACAGGAGATAACTCGTGGAATCAAATTCCCCAATATTCAGGTTGCCTTGACATGGTTTACAAGGATCACAAGCTTTACTTGTCAACTTACTCTAAAATTAAAATCTTCGATTTTTCTGGAGAGATTCCACAACAGATTATTCCACCAAAAACATGTGTTGTTACTGAGAAAATACATCTCGTACATCCTCGACAAACTAATCGTGTAAGACATGGTTCGTTGGTAACTGTTACGACCAAAATTATAGTCACAGTAACAGGAGATGTCCTCAAGGTTGAAATAATAAGGATGCCAAAGTATGGAAGCAGGTTCTTTCGTCTCTACAAAGTTTATTCATTAGGCTTTAAAAAATATGAACGAGTTCATTCCTTGGGCGACGAGGCAATGCTTTTGGATCTAGGTATCACTGTACTCGCCAATGACAATGACGGAATCCGTAGAAATACCATCTATTACAGTGGTTCCAAGAAGACAAATTCTATCTTTCTCTTCAATCTAGAGACACGGAAGATGGAGAAACTACACAAATCCCATTGCTCGTCTCTACAACTCTCTAGTAAGCGATGGTTCTTACCTAGCTAGTTTCACAAAGACATGATTGACGTCAACTATGTTTTCCCCCTTTAATATGTTGTTTTACTCTTACTGATGATATGGTTACATGCTAGTTCTTTTATATATTTAAGAGTGTTGTATAACCCAAGGTTAAACTACAAATCTAGTTAGCAAACGTGTTTCAAAATAATATGGTGGCATAAACGAAGTTTTTCTTTTTCTTTGTAGAATTTTACTGGTGCAAAGTAAAACTCTTTTTTAAAGTAGAATAAAATTAGAAATAGTACCACCATCAACTAATTATTTTTTCATCATTATACTATTAAATATATTTTAGCAAACACCATTTTCTTCATTAAGCTAGTAGTTTAGTAACAGGTAGAAAATTATGTATCTAGGAAATACTTCGTCGTGAAACTAACCCGTAATAATGGAGAAACATAGCTATACTATGTCATTGGATTGAAGTGAGTTTACATAGACTTAACTCATGATTACGGGGGTGTTATTCAGTGGTGTATTTTAAATAAATTCTATAGATTTTACAATCTAGTGTTATTAAATGATTGATTTTAAATTATTTGTTAAAATCTAATGTTATTGGTTATTGTATTTAAAATATTCTTATTAAAAGATTTTAAAATCTATTGTTATTAGTTTTTATATTTACAATCTCTTCAATAAAGAGATTTAAAATCCATTGTTATTTAACTAAAGTCTTTATTATAATATTTTAAATCTTGTGTTATTCAAATTTGATAGATTTCTATAACTCATTTGATTTGAAAGATTTTAACTGAATTAGGAGATGATCTCATGTGTAAAATATACCACTCAAAATCTAACATTTTACCTATAATGTTAAAAATTTAGTTAAGCAGTTTTCTTCCGATTCAAAAATAGTTGAGGGTTTTTATCACTAAAAATCATTAAATGTTTTAGAATCTTTATTATCATTTGTGCGTTGTTTAAAATTGATTTATAAGTATTTAAAATTAATTTATAAATCATTATTCATCATTTTATTAATTTTATAACTGATCTACAAAGTTTCATAAATATTTTAATACTCTTACAAATGATTAATAAGACTTTGTAAATTAATTAGCATCCTAGTGGAAAGATTGACTTCATGAATTAATTATCGTTGACAGTACTTAACACCTAATATAACTTAAATGTTTTAAATTATTTGTATTTGACAATGGTGATATAAGACACAAATTTCTCATATCACCATTGTCAAATATCAAATTATTTAATATTTGAAGTTTTAAGTAGTGTTGATAAATTATTAATTTTGGATTTACAAACTAATTTTATAATAAATTCTTGTAATAAATATTTTTAAGTTATTTTTAAATGGTTATAAATTAATTTTAAACAATGCATAAGTAGTAATAAAGATTGAAAACATTTAATAACTTTTAGTGACAAAATACTCAACTATTTTTGAATCTTAAAAAAAAAATTCAACTAAGTTTTCAACATTTAAACCTTCAACTTATAAATCTTAACATATGTTACCCTCCGTTACAGTATTTTAGAGGGAGGGTAACATAAATTATCAGAATTAAAGCTGATAGTTTATTTGTAGGATTTTTAGTTGAATGTTTTTTTTACGAATCATCTTTAGTTGAGGGGCTTAATTACTAAAACTCATATCAACTATGTATTCCTCTTCCGTATGTTGTTTTACTCTTATTCATGATATGGTTACATGCTAGTTTCTTTTATAGTTGAGAGTGTTGTATAACCTAAGGTTAAACTACACTCAACGTAGAGAATGTGTTCAGAATGATATGGTGGCTTCAAAAAATCATTTTTAATGCTAAAAGGGAAGTTTTTCTTTGTTGTGGATTTTCACTGGTGTAAAGAAAAACTCTTTGTGAAAGTAGAATAAAAGTAGATATAGTCCCATCATAAATCAATAATTTTTCATCATTATACTATTGGAGTTTTTAGCAAAGACCAATTTATCTTCATTAAACTGATAGTTTAGTAAACATATAGGAAATTATGTATATAAAAATAGTATAATCATGACACTAAACCCATAACTTTTTTCACTTGAAAGATATAATTTCATTTAAGGTATACAAAAGCCAACGCAAAGGCCACACCACAAAGAACCCATCAATTACATCACACCCCAGAAAATTTACAAAACAGAGCCACCGCTTTCACTATCAACCATGGCAGATGACTCGAGGCGATATAAGATTGGGAGAGACCCATCTGCCTAACACTTTATTTTTCTTCTAACTGACATGCTCTTCACTGTCCACTTCATAGTCACAAACCGAGATTCCTCAACATTACAAATGTTAGAAAAGGTCCTCCTACTATGCTCTGTCACCACTCCTTGATCATTTCTCAAGACCCACGCAACACCAAGTTTGTTCCCCACCTTTTTCCCCTCCATTCTAACCTTGCACTTAAGCCTCCCTGTTTCTGGTGGAGACCAACCTCTGTTTGCAATACAGGCTGCGCTCTCCTTTACCACTTCCACTTCATTGACCTTTGAAACAATATCCATTGCAGAAAAGGATTTCAATAACACAAATTCTATCTCTATTCAATCTAAAGACGACATGGAAGATGGAGAGAAACTACACAAGTTTGATTGCTCGTCTGTTCAACTCTCTAGTCATCCATGGTTCTTACCAAGTTTCACAAAGACATGATTGAGGTCAACTATGATTTCCTCTTCAGTATAATGTTTTACTCTTGTTTTAATGATTGGATTACATGCCAGTTTTTCTAGTTTCCAATTATGCATAACCAAAGGCTTAACTACAATCAAAATGATATGGGGGATTAAAAGAAGTTTTTGTTTTGTAGTATTTTACTGGTGTAAAGTAAAGAAAAAAAAAATCTTTATGAAAGTAGAATAAAATTAGAAATAGTCCCATCGTAAATTATTATTTTTTTCTTTCATTATTATGCTATTGAAGAGTTTTTACTAAAGACCTTACCATCATTAAACTGGTAGTTGAGTAACAGATAGAAAATTATGTATATAAAAAATACTTCATCATGAAAGTAACCCATAATAATGGGTAAAATAGCTACACTAAACATTTTTTTTATTAAAATGCATTTCTTAATTTACATGATGTATAAACAAACACGAAAATATTCCCAAATCCACACATCGTACAGAGCAAAAGTAGAAAACTAGAAAATATAAGTGGACCCTATTAAGAAAGTTGACAAATCGACTAGTCTAAAAAAAAGTCAATGAACTTTCTTTATGAAAAGATCACGAAAGCCAAAATAAAGGCCAAAAAAAAAACTTAATACTAAAAACAAACAATAAGTGGATTTTAAAACTGGGCCGATGAGATCCAGTGCTAACAGAATATAAAAGAAACCCTAATTAATTCTTTGAAGAAAGATTTTATGTGTTTCTCACAATTTACCATGGAGCAGAAGCAAAACCCTAATTCTCATAAACGCCTCAGAGGAGATACTACCATGAAGAAGAAGAAAAAGAAGAAGCTAAACCCTATAGTTAAACGTCTCAGAGGATATATTACCATGAAGAAGAAGCTAAACCCTAACTCTCACAAACGTGTAAGAGGAGATCATACATCCAAATCCTGGTCCGATCTTTCGCTTGATCTCTTGATCTCGGTTTTGGAACGCCTCAGCTTTGCTGATTTCCAACGAGCTAAATCTGTATGCTCGTCATGGCTCTCCTCTTCGAGACAATGTGTGCCTAAAAATCACATCCCTTGGGTGCTTCTCTTTACCAAATACAACCAAAACAGTTCTTGCATGTTCTTCAACCCCGAGGAAAAAGACAAACTCTACAAAACTAAAGATCTTGGTTTGGAGTTTGCAAATAGCTATTGTATTAAAACCTATGGAAGTTGGCTCTTGATGCAAAATCTCCAGTGTAATCTCTATATTGTGAATCTCTTTACCCACGACAGGATTAATCTACCTCCTGTGGAATCACAGCTTGGGATGACAAAGATACAATCGCCTGTGTTTTGGATTGACGAGATAACCAATGATCATGTAGTTTCATGGGCACTTAGCAACAAGTGTGTGGTCTATTCTAAGACAGGACATAACTCGTGGAAGCAAATTCTCAAAACTTCATGCTGTCATGACATGGTTTACAAGGATCACAAGCTTTATTTGTTGAGAACAAGTTACCCTGAAAATGTCAAAATCTTCGATTTTTCTGGAGAGATTCCACAACAAACACATGTTCTTACTGAGGAAAAACTTAATGTAAGTCCCTTACGTTTTAAACCAGTTGGTGTTTTGGAAGTTAATTGTTGGAGCACTGTTGCTACAAATATTGTAGTCACAGTAACAGGAGATGTCCTCGAGGTTGTAAAAATTTGGGCACCAAGGTTTAGAAGCTGGTCCTTTCAGCTCCACAAGGTTTATTCATTAGGCTTTAAAAAATATGAACAAGTTCATTCCTTGGGCGACGAGGCAATGTTTTTGGATCTAGGTATCACTGTACTCGCCAATGACAATGATGGAATCAGTAGAAATTCCATCTATTTTAGTGATTGCAATAACACAAATAATGTCTTTCTCTTCAATCTCACGACATGGAAGATGGAGAAACTACACAAATTTGATTGCTCGTCTGTTCAACTCTGTAGCAGTCGATGGTTCTTACCAAGTAATTCTCACTAAGACATGATTGATGTCAACTATTTTTCTCTTCAGTGTATTGTTTTACTCTTTCTAATCGTATGGTTATTTATATACATGCTAGTTTTTTTCAAGTTACGAGTGACGTAGAACCAAAGGTTAAACTACAATCAAACTAGAAAATGTGTGTTAAAATGATATGGTAACTTAAAAGAAGTTTTTTTGTTGTGGAATCTTACTGGTGTAAATATAGAAAAGCTCTTTCTTAGTAGAATAAAAGTAGAAATAGCCCCATCTTAATTAAATAATTTTGCATCCTTAAACTATAGTTTTAAGAGGTTTTAGCACAGACCAATTACTTTCATTAAACTGGTAGTTTAGTAACGGATAGAAAAATTAATTGTATAGAAAACATTTCATGAAACTAACCCATTATAATGGAGAAAATAGCTACATTAAACGGTTATATTTAAAAAAGTATTTCTTAATTTACATGATATATAAGAAAGCACGAAAATCTACTCAAATCCACACATCGTAGTCGTACTAACAGCAAAAGTAGCAAATTAAAGTGGACCCTTGAAACTATTCGCTGATTATTGTAGAGTTTTAAGCCAGATAATAATAGGTTTATACTTGTCCGTTCGAGTGTTTAATGTTCGATCTCAAATCCGTTTCAGGTTTAGATCGATTCAAGCTAGAAAACTAGAAACGCACACGAGATTTGTTCACCCGGTGTTCGCTGATCTACTCACCGGGGAGGGAATCGAAATCCCTCAACGGCTTCACTAAGATAAGAGCTCGAAAACAGAGTACAACAATGGCGATAACAATCGCTCACGATTACAATTAAGAAAGAATAAGCTCACTTGCCGTATCCTCTATGACGCCGGAAAATCACCGCCGGAATGGTCTGATCTGACCGTGTACCGCTTTCGTGACTCCGTCGACGTCAACCTCACGACTTGAGCTAAGTATTTTCTCTCTTGAATTTCTCTTTGTTCTCTCGATCTCGTTTCACTCTCCTTTGTAAACCTTGTGAAGATGAGATACTAAAGTTTGTTATATAACAAACTTCACCCCTTGCCTTGAAACGCAGTCGTATCTTAATCATCTGGATTTGGGCTGAGACTTAGACTTCCTGATTTCAGGTTTCGAAGACTTATGGGCCAGGAACATAAAAGGCCCACTTGGGGTTTGACTGAACTAAGATCCACAAACTCCACCTTTCAGACAGAACACCAAGTGAAGTCTCTCTCTCTACGAAAACCCTCGCCGACTTGTCTCTTTCCCTTCTCTCTAAGACGATTCACCATCTTCATCAACCTTAGACACCATTCGATAAACTCTCGAAACTCATTTCCGACCCCCTCAACCTCAGAGATCCACCACAACAACAGGTAGTCTCTGTATCTCTTCCCCTTTTTTTTATTTAAAAATTTCCTCTTTAAGACGAGAAAACTCAAAGACCTCTTTCTGACATATCATCTTATGTCTCCTCTATGCAGATCCTGGTGAAAACAATATCAGAAACCCTAACGATGACCCTGCATGTCACTTATTCTGAGACGAGATCAACCTTAACCCTTCTGCATGTATCAGATCTGAGTCAAGTATCAACCGATCTAACAATCTGCTACACAAAGCTCTCACCTTTAACCTCAACACAGCCCAGATAAGTTTCACACTGTAGAAGAAGTACTCAGAAAACCCCTTTAGCACGAACTGATTACTCGATGATACTTTTACTGACTTTAACCATCTTTATTGTTTCAGGAATCGAGAAGATACTCCACCTGAAACCGAAGACCCGAAATTTCTCCACCTCGCTTCCTGTACTCGGGTAATGACCTTTCTTTTGTTTTAAGAAACATGTGTCAGTTTTTTTCCAGAAATTACAGAATCAACCATATCTGATAGACGTGAACTGATCCTGCTCTTTCTGTTTTGCGAGGTATCAACCAACACTGAAGCCATGACATTACCCGTAGCCGTAACCGGACTCAGAACAGATTCACCAACTCAGAACACAGCCTGAACTTCGGACCAGGTAACACCTTTGTCAGAAAATCTGCTGGGTTCTTGCTTGTGTGAATCTTGCGTAAAACAACATCACCTTGAGCAACAATATCACGGATGAAGTGATATTTGTTTGCAATGTGTTTAGTCTTTTCATGATACACTGTATTTTTAGCTAGAGCTAGAGCACTTTGAGAATCACAGTGTAGTTTAACCTTGTCAATTTTTAGACCCAACTCGTTGCAAATACCTTTTAACCAAATAGCTTCCTTGATTGCTGAGGCGAGTGCCATATATTCAGCTTCAGTAGTCGAAAGAGCAACAACTGACTGTAGATTAGACCTCCATGAAACTGTGTTTCCCCAAACTTTGAAAATATATCCTGTAACTGAACGCCTTCGGTCTAAATCTGCTGAGTAATCTGAATCTGAAAAACCTTCTATTTTACATTCTTGATGTTTAATGAATGTTAGACACGTTTTAGATTCTCCTCGTAGAAACCTTAGAATCCATTTCACTACCTGCCAATGATCCATTCCTGGTTTACTCATAAACCTACTCACGAGCCCTACTGCATGAGCTAAGTCTGGTCGGGAGCCTATCATGGCATACATTAGGCTCCCCACAGCACTCGCATAAGGGACGTTTTCCATCCTTGAAGCTTCTGCTATAACTTCCTCCTTGGTTAGACTCTTCAGCTTGAATTGAGGCACCAAAGGAGTTGAGGTTGGTTTAGCTCCTTCCATCCCAAAACTCTTAAGAACCTTTTTTATGTAGTTCTCTTGAGATAGAATAAGAGTACCCTTCTCCCTATCTCGAATTATGTCCATACCCAAAATCCTGGAAGCTTTTCCCAGATCCTTCATTTCAAACTCTCTGCTCAAATTGTCCTTAGTACGCTGTATCTCACCCAAATTCCCTGATGCAATTAACATGTCGTCGACATATAGCAGAAGATAGATAGCCTTAGGAGTATTGATATTCTTTAGGTAGACACATGAGTCATAACTGTTCTTTATGAACTTTTCCTTCTTCATAAAACTATCAAACCGTAGATTCCACTGCCTAGGAGATTGTTTTAACCCGTAGAGTGATTTTCTTAACAAACACACCTTGTTCTCATCTCCAGGTTTAATGTACCCCTCAGGTTGATCCATTAGAATCCTTTCCTCTAGATTCCCATGTAGGAAAGCTGTCTTTACATCCAACTGCTCTAGCTCATAGTCTCGGTTTACTACAATAGATATCATTAACCTGATAGAAACATGTTTTACCACAGGAGAAAATATTTCATTGTAGTCAATGCCTTCCTTCTGAGAATAACCCTTAGCAACGAGCCTAGCCTTGTAGCGTCTGTCCTCAACCCCTGGAATGCCCGGTTTTAACTTGTAGAGCCACTTACAACCCACTGTCTTCTGTCCCTTAGGTTTTTCAATTAAATCCCATGTATGATTTCTTCTTAGAGAATCCATCTCTTCATCTGACGCGTTTTTCCATAGTCGCTTATCCTTGCTCCTTTGAGCTTCCTGATAGGACTTAGGTTCATCCTTTTTGATATCATCTGCTACAGATAGAGCATACGCAACCAGATTAGCATCCTCATACCTAGATGGAGGCCTGATGTTTTGTCTTCGAACCCTGTCTCTTGCTAACAAGTATCCATCTGTAGGAACATTCACATCAGAGTCCTCTTCGAATGTTAGCCCCCCTGCATCATCCTCACTGTCTGAATCCTCTGAACTTTCATGTTCCTCAATGTCTTGTTGAGATACCTCTGTGTCTCCGAGACCAGAACTTTCACCATGCTCGTAGTCAGACCTGCTAGGACCTCTTATCAAACTAGGACTGAATGAAACCTTCTTGGTTGACTTATTTATTCCTTCATGTGTAGTCCCTGAAACCTTAGTGCCCTCTGAAGTACTCTGACTTAGAATATCTTTGTAGACTTCATCTTCCCTGAACACAACGTTTCTGCTTGTAGTACACTTTAGATCCTCAGGAACCCACACCCTGTAGCCTTTAACCCCAAACGGATAGCCAAGAAATACCCCCTTCACTGCTCTAGGACTAGTTTTTTCCTGAGTAACATGCACATAGGCTATGCATCCAAATCTCCTCAAGTGTGATAAATCAGGCTTGTTCCCTGGCCAAACTTCCTCTGGTAGTTTGAAATCAATCGTAGAATTAGGTGTCATGTTTATCAAATACACTGCGGTTGAGGTAGCCTCTGCCCAGAGCTCTTGTCCCAACCCTGTCTCTGCCAACATGCTTCTTACCTTATCCATAATGGTGCGATTCATTCATTCTGAAACCCCATTTTGTTGAGGAGTGTAAGTGCACATTCTGTGCCTCTTAATCCCAGCTATTCTGCACAACTCATCAAACTTACAGTTGCAATATTCCAATCCATTATCAGTGCGTAGACACTTAATCTTCTTCTGTGTGTGATTTTCTACTGCTTCCTTCCACTCTTTGAATTTGTAGAATGCCTCATCTTTAGTTCTTAAAAAATAGACCCACACCTTTTTAGAGTAGTCGTCTATGAAACTGATAAAATATTTGCAACCTTCCAGGCTTTCTGGAGTAGTCAGTGATACCCATAGATCAGAATGTACGTATTCAAGAATGCCTTTTGTAGTGTGCTTAGCCGTGGAAAAACTTAGTTTATGAGATTTTCCCAATACACATCCCTCACAAAACTCTAGTTCCCCCATCTCAGCCTTAGGTAAGTAACCTTCTCTGGTTAAAGCTTGCATGTTTTTAGAGCTCATATGACCCAGCCTTGAGTGCCATATTTTTGTTTTAGACTTTGACACCTCGGTTAGGTTCGCTTCACCCTTAGAAACAGATCCTTGTAGGTAATAGAGTCCATTTTCATATTTGCCTGAGATAACCTTCTTCCCGTCCTTGTAGAAAGTTATTTTAAAATTTTCTCCTTCATATTTGCATCCTGACTTCTCAAGCATACCATAGGAGATAAGATTTCTACTCATGTCTGGCATATAGCGAACATCTTTTAGTATAATCACATCACCATCATCGTTAGTGATGCGGATTTTGCCAATGCCTTTCACTACACACTGAGTATTATTTGCCATTAGGATTGTGCTCCCATCTCCTTGTTGTAGATCAAACAGTACTTCTTTGTTTGGAGTTATGTGAAATGTACATCCAGAATCTAGAATCCAATCTCTTCTTGAATCATGAGTACTGGCGGTTAGGACTAGTGGTTGTCTCACTTTTGTTACTGCATTGACCTCATGATCACCATTGTTTCTCTGATCTCTGTTTGGACATTCACGTTTCCAATGACCTTCTTTGCCACATTTGAAGCATGCACCTTTCTTAGACTTGTTTGATCTACCTCTGGACTTTGATCTATCACCTCTGCTCTTTGATCTGTTGTTCTTCTTACTGTTGTTACCACTATCTTGTCGCTTAGAAGATCTCCCTCTAGACTCAACATATAGGCCTTCAGAGTCATATTTCTTTTTGCGTAACAATCATTTTTGTCTAAGCTCTGCTTCTTTTGAATATGCTGAGGTAACAACTTCGGAGACAGTAAGAGTGTCTTTTCCCGAACCGTACTGAAGAGTGTGAACTAGTTGCTCATAACCAGCAGGAAGACCAGAGAGCAACTAAATAGCCTGATCCTCGTCTGAAATGGTAATCTTCAAACTTTCTAGATCAGCTATCAGCTTTAGAAATACATCCACATTCTCTTCTATTGACTTTTCTTCCTCCATTTTGTAGCAAGAAAATTGCTTCTTGAGATAAATCCTGTTAGGGAGTGACTTGAGTTGATACTGCTTTTCTAGTGCCTTCCACATTCCGAGAGCGGTAGGCTCATTCATAACCTTCCTCAAGATAGAGTCGCTCAAGCTAGCACCAAGTAAGCTCCGTACTCTCAAGTCCTTTTCAGCTTTCTTTTGGTCAATTACTGGTTCTTCACCTTCTACTTGCTTTTCAGATGTAGAGTAAATGGTGAAACCATCCACAATCGCTTGCAGAAGCCCCTGGATCTCAAGCTGCCCCATCATCTTGTACTTCCATAGACCGAAGTCTCCTTTACCATCGAACTTATCTATCTGAAACTTTCCGTGTGTTGGTTTCATCTTGTTCCCTTGACTCACGAAGGTTCACTGCAACAAGATCACAACAACACAAGCAACAGCCACAACAACACCTCAATCACAGATAAGTAACCTAACTTTCAGATCTGATCTCCTCTTATACTCAGCACCACAACCTTGTGCTCTGATACCACTTGTAGATTTTTAAGCCAGATACTAATAGGTTTATACTTGTCCGTTCGAGTGTTTAATGTTCGATCTCAAATCCGTTTCAGGTTTAGATCGATTCAAGCTAGAAAACTAGAAACGCACACGAGATTTGTTCACCCGGTGTTCGCTGATCTACTCACCGGGGAGGGAATCGAAATCCCTCAACGGCTTCACTAAGATAAGAGCTCGAAAACAGAGTACAACAATGGCGATAACAATCGCTCACGATTACAATTAAGAAAGAATAAGCTCACTTGCCGTATCCTCTATGACGCCGGAAAATCACCGCCGGAATGGTCTGATCTGACCGTGTACCGCTTTCGTGACTCCGTCGACGTCAACCTCACGACTTGAGCTAAGTATTTTCTCTCTTGAATTTCTCTTTGTTCTCTCGATCTCGTTTCACTCTCCTCTGTAAATCTTGTGAAGATGAGATACTAAAGTTTGTTATATAACAAACTTCACCCCTTGCCTTGAAACGCAGTCGTATCTTAATCATCTGGATTTGGGCTGAGACTTAGACTTCCTGATTTCAGGTTTCGAAGACTTATGGGCCAGGAACATAAAAGGCCCACTTGGGGTTTGACTGAACTAAGATCCAGAATTATAAACATTATACATTCTGCTATTAATATATTTTTGCATTGTAATACTCGTTAATAAATTTTAAATAAAAAGTGCTGTTACATCATCGTGTTTTATGTAGAACAAACACGTTACAATTTGGGCCCTTTAGTTGCTGGGAAACTATTGTCAATGCCCCAAAAGAAAACGATGGGCTGAACTAAAAACAGACAGAAATTTCATAAACATGGGTCTGGGTCTGGGTCTGGTCCCGTTGTTACCAGCGGATCGGCTTCTTGAAAACGGCAAATGTTAATATTCAGCTGCGCTCCTGAGCCCGTACCCGGACCCGACCCGCTCTTCTTCTCCTTCTTTTTGTTCTCTTTCAGCTTCTCTTTCTTCCCGGTCAGTTTATTTTCGCTCTTCTTGAATATATCTCTCCCCCGCTTCGAACCCGTTGTTTCCATCCTAAACCGGGTCTAGGTTCGATTTTTCTGCTCTATAGTCAAAGTATCGGTCTAAGATGGATCCGGGGCACATTCTGAGGCACTCGGGTCGGTTTTAAGCTCGGGTATGATGAGAGGAGGTGGAGAGGGAGAAGAAAGCCGTCGTGAAAAACTCGTCGGCGGAGAGAATATCTGTTTCGCAGCTGCTCCTCCGTCGTTGGCTACCACACGGGGAGAGAATCTCCGGTGGTGGTTTACTTCGTATGCTCGTTGGACTATCCATGTTTCAAGAAAGAGAGAGAAAGATGACGATGATAAATTAATGAAATGACATGTTACATAGGGAGAAAGATGGGCAGGTGCAGTGTACTGAACTGTATTTTTTTCTTTTTTTGATTGTTGTTTAATTATTTAAAATAAAAAAAAATTGATGGGATTTTAGTTTATAATTGGAAACTAAATTTGATCCACATTTTGAAAGTGTGAAATTTTTTTCTTTTAAAATTGATAAATATTTATTTTATTTAATATTTTTTCATATATTTTATTTTTGTTTATAGTCAATTGCAATATTTCTTTTATTATTATCAGTTTGCATATATATATATATATATATATATATATATATATATATATATATATATTATGTTTATCTATATCCAATTTCAATAAAATTGTCCTCTTCTTTTATTATATTAATTTATACATGATTTTTTATGTTTACCAAATATTAATTAGTTTGTTAAAAGATTTTAAATGGTATACTTCTAATCAGTAAATATAATTATGTTGTGATTTTAACTTATTAATAAACTATTATATTAAAAACTTAATAAATATTTACATTTTTCATTATACATATTTTAATTAATATATACCGTTTGAATTAGAATAAAACTATTCAATAATTATGGGTTTACACTTTAGAGTGTTCATAAAAAACAAAATACTTTTGGGCTTCATTGTGGTTAGGGCGTGGTTTTTTTTTTTTTTTTTTTTGGGGCGTGGTTTTGATTAGCGTAAAATACTAAGATCGACTTGAATGACTGGAAGACAACATATTTATGTGCCGACAAACTAATATTTTTTTCTTTTCTATAACAACACTTTTATTACTTAAGATGATTGTAGGTGATCTACATGAAGCAGATAACATAATCTCGTAGGTACAAATGAATGAAATTGAAACATAATCCCCTCCTCTCTTGTCTTTGCTAAGCAGTTAGCCACTCTATTTGCTTCTCTTCCGACCCATTTGCTTCTCTTTCCATTCCATTGAATCAATCTTTGCATAGCGGATCAGAGAACCCCAATGTGTTTCTTTAGATTGAAAGAAGAACGTATTTCTACTTTTCCAAAGTCTCCAAAATATCCATAATGGTAGATCTTGGAAATGCGCAAACCGAAATGATCAACAACAGTGTAAGCATGCTTCAATCTTTTCTTCAAAAGATACAGTAGAGCTATTAATCGTAAGATTTGATATTCCTAAAGCAAGCCAATCCTCTTAGCATATGAACATTCAAAGAATATATGAGCCCTTGTTTTCTTCTGCCGCACAACACCGTTTACATTGTGCTTCTCTGATAACATGTTTGCATTTTAAGTTGTTCCCAACTGCAAGGCTTCGAGATAGTAGTCTCCATAAGAAATATTTCAGCTTAGCCGGAGCTTTTGTTTTCCATCTTTTTTGCTTAAGATCTATAGTTCCATAAGTCGGCAAACATGGGTTATTATTTGGTAAGTGAGTACCCAACTAATATCCCGACATGACTCTGTAGAGGCCGTCCTCATCATAGTTCCATCCTAGCAGATCTTGTCGAGCCATAGGACTTATTTTAATATCCAAGATCCTCTAAACATCATCTTTTACAACAACCTGCTTGTTACTCTCATCGAAAAATTCCTGGACCTTAGTTCCACATCTGACTTCCCCTCTTGATCTTGGTGGTCTAGGGGGATGGTCAGGGATCCAAGGGTTTGTCCACATATCCACTAAGGAGAGCACACATTCAAAACCCTATACACTTGACTCATTACACACGACCTCGATCTCTCACTTTTGATACTTGTATCCTAGTTCTTAATCATTTTAATCCCATCTCTTTGTAACTATTGTATTCGACCAATCTCTATCTAATAAAGTATGTTTTTCAACCGGAATCTGTTGAGGATATAGTTGTCCACGTTATTTTTTCCCTAATCTTTTACGAACAATCACTACCAAATATCTAGTGTGGATTTTAGGATCCACACCCATGATTTCTTTCAGATTTCATTCACTTATAAGAAAACAACTTACAATTGTTATATGACATTCAACACACTTGTGCCTACCACTCTTTTCTAAGTAAATAATCTATAAAGATAAGTATGAAGCACGTTTGAATAAATCACCATCCGGCAGCATCAGAGCAACATTGTCTTCGAACAACTGCAATTTTCATAGACTATCAGCACCACCATTCCCAGCGTCAACACCAACACCACCAAACTAAGTCAACATCAGACTCCTTCGAAAACTTCTTCAGACACTATGTTAGACTGTAGGTCAGCAAACTGCATCTTCACATTCATCATTAATATCATTTACTCCAAACGATATGAAACATGTGCGAGTTCAGGTGAGGTAGCTTTTCTCGGGTTCACTTATTGGATCGTCTGACCACTCAATCACTAAATGTGATCAAATTCGATAGTGTAGCCACATTATTAGCGTGTAAGGAACTAGTGCCAGGTGATCGTATCCATCATTTGTTTGGACCATTGTCATGCATGTCCAAGTATTTCTAGAACCGGTCCAAGTGATCATCCAAAACAAATAACGTGAAGAAATCGACCTGGACCATTTAAACGTCACATTATAAGATCTTAGGGCATCCACATCAATGAACCCCCCCCCCCCCTTGGGGTTCATCTTTTCTTTTTTTTATTATTAAATTTTTTTGTTTTTTTTAAAAAAAAAAAAAAGATAGACCAATCGCGGGCCGCCACGTGTCGTGGGGCCCGCGAAACAGTGGTGATACGGGTTCACCAGAGAGAACCCCAGAGCTACGGATTCATCACTGTTCATCTAGAAAACTGTGTGAACCCCCCTTATGAACCTTCAATGCACTTGCTCTTATATATGTTAAAAAAAAATCTACTTAAACTAAATATGATATATAGCTAACACGTATATATGTAAACAAAGAAAACATACGAGATGGCTCACGTCGTGGAAAATTAGAATAATAGGCGAGGTGGCTCACGTCGTAGAACTCTTAATAAGAAACTGATAAGGTACAAGTAGTGAAGAGTAAATGTAAAATAAAATAAGTTATGTTTGATTGAGTCTCTCCCCTTTTAACTTCCAGTGCTATAAATTAAACCACCTTTTGTTGATAAAAATATCACAAAGAGAGATCGACAATGGGGAGCTTAAGGTTGAGCACAGTTGTTGTCGCTGCAGTAGTCATTTGTTTCTCCATCCTCCTCCTATCTCCTATCGGTACGTAAAAGAAAAAACCAAATCTTTTTATTTTCAAAGATCTCAAATACATAGAGGCATGAAGTGTGTGTTTATGAATATGTGTGTGTTTTGTAATGGACAGGAGTGGAGGGAAGCTGTGACTTCCCATTCGGTGCGTGTACCCCTTTACGTGATTGCAAGGAGAGCTGCATCAAATTCAGGAATGGGAAGTTTTTTGATGGCAAGTGCCGTCCGAGGGATAAACCGAGTATGTGGGCGGCTTGTTTCTGCTGCTACTATGATGATATGAGTGCTGGAAAACAGATCATGTGATTCTAAACGACATCACTTTAGTGTGTGTGTGTTTTGCATGCTTATGATATCATCCCCACATATTTGTTGCACTCTGCTTTGTTTCTGTTGTATTTTGAATCTTTTGTATTTTAACTAAAAGGCAAAGCAGACCATACTTTTGGCAGCATAGTTATTCGAAATACTTATAAGATTTGGACCTTAGAGAACAGAGCATAGGAGGTTGTACTTATTTTCTTCTTCACCTCCAATGTTATTCACCATCATATACAAACTAGCAGAAGAAATCAAGCCTTCGCGGTATCTCCAGCTGCATCACCGGCTGTTTTCAGACGCTTCTCCTTGTAGTCATATAAGGCTGCCTTAATGGCGTCCTCTGCCAACATACTGCAATGGAGCTTCCTTCACTGGTGGGAGAGAAAGATGCTTGGTGATTTCGCTGCCAAAGTACATGACAGATAGAAAAAACACACACACAATTTGAAAAAAACTCCATGGCATGCATTACAATATCTAACTATTCTCAGGTAAAGATGTCAAGGGTGTTTGCGTTGACATATTCTGTAAAACCTTATCTACCATACTAATCAGTAACCAATAGACAGTCGAGTAACAACAGTTTATGTTAATGTCTTAAAAAAAACATAAATAGGAACAAAACAAACGGTACTTAGAGCATGTTTATTGGGGGAAACCCACTTGGGTTTCTTCTTTTCTTTTTTTTTTTATTTTTTTTTTTGAAAAAAAAAATTAGAAATGAACCAATCGCGGGCCGCCACGTGTCAGTGGGGCCCGCGAATAGTTCAAGAGACACATAACAAACGTCTCTTATTTAGGCAATGGAAGAAACCTTTTTGTTGTAAGTGGGCCCTTCTCCCCTCTAAGAAACCCATTTTCCCTCCCAATAAACATGCTCTTACGCGTTCTTGATGGTCAGAACTTCCTCCATACCTTTAACCTTTCACCCATTCAGTGGCTGAAAACATTAAAAGCATTCAACATTATAAGAAACTGCTACAATCAGACAACTGTTTCCAAAACGACAAGGTAAAACACCGAGAGAAGAAGCCGCCATGGCCACAACGAAAGGTCTTAAAGCAAGCATCAACGATCTGACCGGTCGTCTCATTTAGCTTGATCTGAAGATTCATGAGACCAACGCAAGCAGGAGCTCCTAGGAAGCCTGTACCGATTATGGGATCACTCTTGTCTGAGCATCATCGTCTCGAGTAGGGTTTCGGAGTGTTTTGTTCAGCAGATGTTGGAGAGTGAGGACCTTTCCTTTTATATGGGCTACGATAAGGCGGTTCAGTTCAGACATAATCTTGGACACGTGGTGAGATTATTTTGCAACAGTATATTTCTAAATTTCTATATCAATTGAGTTAATAAGAACGATTAAGATATATCAATACTTATTTTTGTACTTGGCATGAAGACGCTTCCACCATCTCCGAAGACAAAGAGATTCAAATGTCTTTGTCCAGATACGTCGTGCGCAGCCAGGAATGTGCATTGTCCCGGTTGAAGATGGGTTTTGCATTCCCATCAATGTCTAACCTAGATAACTTTGCCCTTGATCCAGACCGAACAGAACGTGTATTTTCAAGTTGGTTTTGATTCGATTTTTAGAGTCCAAGTAAAATGCTAAATCTCGAGAGAAAGTTACATTGGATTATACATACAAAGTCTCAAATAAACTAATCCCCTATATATTAAAATAGGAACATTTTTAATAAGTAACCTTTAAATTGTAATATATTCACAAGATTGCCATTATGCTGATGTGTCAGCACAAGAGGGCTTCTCACACATTCAATTCAAAAACTCATCTCTTACTAGATTAATTACATTTTATGCCATTGGACATCCCTTATATATTATAAAAACATTATTAACATTAAAAGAATATTGTAAAGTCTTTCCTTAAATAAAAGCTACGGAATTACCTAATATAGTTAACAATTAATGACAATTAAATATTGTCAAATTTTTCCTTAAATAAAAGCTACGAAATTACCTAATATGGTTAACAATTAATGATTCTGAATAATAAAGATTTGATAATAATTTTTTTATCCTACATCATTTTTTTAATTTTATATTTTAAAATATATTAAGTAATCACATTAAACATATAAAAATAGACTTTTTCTTTATCTTTTAAATTATTATAAATTACTAAGAATGTTAAATCTACATTGAAATTTTTGTGATCTATGGTTTAATTTTTTGTGTTATTACAAGATACACATGATCATAAAATTTATATAAATATGAAATCTCATTTAAAATATGTCATATATAAAATATATAAACATGTTAATTTCAAAGTTTTCATTTAGTAAGAAGCCTCAATTAATAAATATTCGTATTAATAAAATTAATATTTTGTTACAACAAATATAAAATTATTAATAAAATCATATGAGTACAAAGCTTCAATTAATATATATTTATATTAAAATATATTATATATCTATGTCGATATCATTTAATTTTTATTATATACCACATAAATAAATAAATGATTTTTTACCAACAAAACTAATTGTAAATAAAGAGATAGTTTTTTTATATTATTTATGTGCTTACCCTAATTTAATTATACATGTAATAGTTATTTGCTTCTCAATTATTCAATATACGTAAATGAACACAAAATAAATAATAATATATATAAATAATTTGTATACATAATTAATGTTCATTCTGCACAAGCACGATCTCAAATGTTATTTCATCATATCATTTCAAAAATAAAACTCTTCATATCAAAGTGAGATGGTAAATTATAGCATTTGAATGATATCATTGAAGTCTAATATAAATTAAAAAAGTTTTAAAAAAAAAATCAGCAAATATGACTCTACTCATCAACCTTATATCGATGGTCCATGACTTTACGTTTGAGGACTTATGACATAATTGTTAAATGATCAAAATTATTATTCAATGATTATTAGTTTATACATTTCACTCCGCGCATGCGCGCGGGTAATTACCTAGTTTATTAATTATATAACTAGTGGGTTAATCCGCGCTACGCGAAGAACTATTTTTATTTTTTAAATGTTAATTATATAAAGATTCTTATATTATATATTTATTTATTCTAATTTTCTTGCTTTTATATCAAATTTTAATATTATAATATATGTTTAGTTTAATATTTATATTTCTTATATTGTATATTTACTATACATTTTCACATAGATGCTTAATGTAGTTTTTTTTCTTATATTGTACATTTACTTACTAATTATTTTTAT
Source organism: Moricandia moricandioides (assembly GCA_905132885.1). Taxonomy (NCBI): domain Eukaryota; kingdom Viridiplantae; phylum Streptophyta; class Magnoliopsida; order Brassicales; family Brassicaceae; genus Moricandia; species Moricandia moricandioides. The sequence goes on from CAJHQQ010002626.1 coordinate 34,963, forward strand.
TCTATTGTATATTTAATTATTCTAATATTATGAATGATTTTTAGTGTAATATTTATGTTTCTTATATTGTATATTTATTTCTTTTTCATATTGTATATTTATTTATTCTAATTTTTTTTTATGTTAAATGATAATATTACGATAGATGTTAATGTAACATTTCTATTTCTTATTTTGTATATTTACTTATTATTTATTTTTCTTATATTTTATATTTACTTATTCTAATATTTCTATAGATGTTTAATGTAATATTTTTATTTTTTATATTGTATATTTACTGGTTATTTATTTTACTATATATTTTTCAGATAGATGTTAAATGTAATATTCTATTTCTTTATTATATATTTACTTATTATTTATTTTTATTATATTGTATATTTACTTATAAAAATATTTGGAAATAATAAAACATAAAAGTATACATTTTTAGCTAGATGTTTAAAGTAGTTTTTTCATTTTTTATATTATATATTTACTTATTATTTATTGCTCCTTATATTGTATATTTATTTATTCTAATTTTTTTGATTTTATATCTATGGTAATATTACGATAGATTTTTAATGTAATATTTATATTTCTTATATTGTATATTTACTTATTATTTATTTTAATATACATTTTCAGATAGATGTTTAATGATTTTTTATTTATTATATTGTATATTTACTTATTATTTTTATATTGTATATTTACTTATTTTAGTATTACAATAATTTTTTTGTGTAATATTTCTATTTATTGTACTTTATATTTATTTATTATAATATTATGATAGATAATTAATATAATATTTATATTTCTCATATTTTATATTTGTTTATTATTTATTTTACTATATATTTTATTTATTTACTTATTTTAATATTAGGATAGATGTTTGACATATATTTATATTTCTTATATTATATATTTACTTATTCTAATATTACAATAACTACTTAATGTAATATTTTTATTTCTTATATCATATATTTACTTACTTTTTATTTTTTATATTATTTAATGTAATAGATGTTTAATGTAATATTTGTAATTGTCTTATAGTATATTTACTTATTATTTATTTTACTATACATTTTTCATATCGATGTGTAATTTAGTTTTTTCATTTATTATATTGTATATTTACTTATTTTTTATACTTTCTTCTTCTGTATATTTACTTATCTTAATTTTCTTGCTTTATATTTCTATTTCTTATTCTATATTTAATTATTATTTATTTTCTTATATTGTATATTTTATTATTACTTAATTTTTGTTTTTATTATATTAAATGATAATATTACAATAGATATTTTTATTGTTTATTTTAATAGTATATTTTAATTTTATATTTATTTATTTTATATTTTTTATATTATATACTTATTATTTATTTTTGTTTTTTCTTATATTACTATAGATTTTTAATGTAATATTTCTATTTCTAAAATTACCTATTTACGTATTCTTTATTTTTTCTTATATTGTGTATTTAATTATTATCTATTTTTTTTAATATCATGTGACATATTTTTAAAAAATAATTTTATGTTGATGTTGACGCTAGAGCCTAAAAAAAATCTCTTTTATTAGTATGGATTTTGTTAAAAAGAATACGATATAATACAACTTTGTAAATTAATAATGTAAAACAATCCCAAAATTTGTTCATAATTCAAAAAGAACCCGCACTTTCTTTTTGTCAAAATCTAGTTTTTCTTGTTACGAAGCTTGAGAACTTGTTATTTCTTTTCCTATTTTTCGCATTATCCAAGACAAACTTATTTAATGTCACAAAATTTTATTATATATAAAAAATCATTGGTTCACAATGCAATTAAGTAAAAAAAAGCATACTCTGTATTACAGATTTACTACAAACCATAAATGTAATATATACTTACATGTAGGGAGAAAATAATTTACGGAATATTGACCAATTGAGTTAGTAACTATTTTTTTAAATTATATAACTAAATATTTTAGAACACACGGTTCTACTAAAACTATGAAACATAATTTCATGCATATAAATTGTATAACTAATATTTTAGGATGTGAGATATTATATAACTAATGCTATAAAACATAATTTGCATACATGTAAATTAAAACTTACATAAGTTATACGATAGAATGAAAAATAAATTAAAATAATAATTCGAGAGCCATATATCAAAATAAGTTCATTAAGAAAGAAGCAAATAAAATAAATAAGTTAAGCACTGAAAAGAAGAAATCAAAGAAGCAACAAATCACAAAGCAAAGAATCAAGCATGTAAATATAGTAGTAAGGATGTAAACAAGTTAAGCATGTAAGAAATCAATCAAGGAAATAAGAAAACCACAAAAAAAAAGAAGTAAGCATGTAAGAAAAGAAGCACCATTGAAACAAATGAACAAGACAAGAAATCAAATATGCATGAATGTATGTAATGATGATGCATGTATGATTTAATGCATGAATGTATGCAATGTGTTCCCATAGAGCAACAATAAAACTTTATGTGGATCAAGGAATCCAATATATATGAATGTATGTAATGATGCAAGTATGCATGAATGTATGCAATATGTTTCGAAATCACAACAGTCACACTTTTTGTGGACCAAGAAGCAAAGATATGTGAATGAATGAATGTATGTATATGTATGTATGTATGTATGTATGTATGTATGTATGTATGTATGTATGTATGTATGATCACACTTTCTGTGGATAGCTTAGCCGTTATGACTTCCTTACATTGGCTATGGAATTTACCACTGCGACAAAAAAAAAAAAAAAGAGAATGATAACTTCAAACCATAAAAGAAAAATGTAAGACTGGATAAAAAGAACGAGACTGAATACCATACATGAGTCGTAAAGTTCTTTCAATCCCCACTCTCTGGCACTGTTTATAGGCCATAAAAAAAAGAATGATAAGAAGATATGTACATTGTCATAACTAGATTTTAAAAAATGTTAAAACGTAATACCTTATTCTGTTTGGTACATTGTAACACTTTTCATTAGTTTTGGTGCACGTTTCTTGGCAGAACCAACACATCACCGGATGGAGTATCTAACCATTCTCTTGATCTGTTTGGTAAAGGAAGTAGTATCATGTTTTAGTATTTTGGAGCTTCAGACAAAGATCTCACAACTGATGAGATAAAGAAAATTAGTGCAGACAACTAAAAGATGTTGATAACCAGAACTCAAATTAAGCTTAAATTGCTCTTACTACCTGTTGCGGGATGTACCATGCTAGCTGCAGCACCAAAGGCGAGAGATTCTTTTGTTCAATATTTAGCAAGGAACCACCGACTGAGATATAAGACCATTCATGTAATTAACAGAAGTTTTTCGTTGTTGTTCAACAAAGTCAAGCTTTACTTTTTGGCATTGTATAGATTTTTACCTCTTCATAATAAGTCTTTAGAATTCGGATTCCGAGTGTATCTAATCTTAACATGAGCAACAGTTTTGAGACTAGACATGTCTCCTGCAAGGAACTCCAGATGATGAGTAAAAGAAATTTCCGTGGTGGCGATTGTGATAGAAGTAGAGAAGAAGCAAGAGACAGAACCTCAAGAATACTCGTCTTTGGATACTCAGCTTATAATCCATGAAAACCATCTGCTCTGGATCATACAGATTGTTTTCCACCTGAAGTTTTCAAACAGAACAGTCTCAAAAGATTCATAATAACATTCGCAATAATGATTATTAATTTTACACTAGAATATATCATTTTCATACTATACCATATGCAGTTTGAACAGAGACTCTAGGTCCTTGCAACAATGGCAAGCCTGCATTGTTAGTATAGTACCATATCACTCATTCCACTCTCGTACCATCAATGGTGTTTTTTCACAGGCAACGAGCCTAAGGCCATCAGGAGCTTCTTTAATGCTCTTAACTTTCAAGCTAAGAACCTGACTCGGCACATAGTGGAATATTTTCTCCAAGATGATGATTGTAACCATTTTTCATTACCTCCTCAAGAGATCTTTGTGATTTTACGAATTTCTTCTGCGCTGATTTCCGGAGGAATTTTGACTCTGGCAATTCTAATAACCATCACCTAAAGATGAAAACACACACACATTATTAGATTAAAATAACACTATGTATTCAAAAATGAAATTCGAAAAAGAGAAAGTTCATAACATTTGAAGGTAATTCTCTCACTTTCGCAGTTTCTGTGAACTATGAAATTGGAAAGAAATTTGGTTGCTCCAAATATAATTATGAGATGGGAATTGAATTCACTGCAAGAGAAACTGAATTAAAAAAATAAAGGCAACTATTGGGACATGTAAGTAGCAAAGATAAGCGAAATGGTAGCTCTCATAACTGCTCCCACAAGTGGAACATAGTCTCATCGTGGATCTTGCTTGTACACTTTCTCATATGCAAATACAGTTTAGCTCTAGAATGATGTCAGACAGATACCTAAGATGCATCACAAGTATATTTAAATTTGACCGTTTGTGAGGTTCCAAAGCTATTCCAAATAATCGAGGGAATCAGAACACTGTGACGTATAAGTGCTTTTCGGTTCCTGGATTTACTAATAATAATAGAAAAAAAAAGTGAAGACGTTACCTGGCTGAAGGACTCTCGTGTCTCTGCCATTTTAGAGTTCCATGGTCTGGTTATGCATTCAAAAACTTAGATTCCCCCAGATGTTTTCAATTTAGCACTTAAAAGTTTACGTAGAAATAACTTACGCATTTTTCTTTTTTGTCTTATCGCCAACTGCTCTTGCAAAATTCGATCTCATGACTAGGCGGTGATTGAAGCCCTGAACCAAACATAAATGAGCATTTGATTCTATCTTATTAAATGGTGTATGGTATAAATATGTAAATCTAAATATATACCTGAGATAAGATATCAAGACTCCTTGAGACACCAAAAAGGCCGGTGTAGTACCTATAAAACGCACAAGTATATTCAATGAGTTCTAGCCAAAATACTTAACGATAACAACACTCGTTGAACAAAGAATTATATGCTTTGAGTAAACCATATTGATTCAGCAACACCCACCCTTGGGGATGAACATTTTCGACACGGATTCTTGACTTTTGAATAAACGCATGTCCTGAAATTACTTTTTTGAGTGGATCATCACAATTTGCAGCCAAAATTATCATATATATATATATATATATATATTAATTAGGCATTGAATTTAAATATTCTGGAAATAAAGATTGTCCTGAGGCTGACAATGAAAGCCCGACACGTAAAAAAAACACTTAAATCAACAGAGATGAAGAGCAAATATACCTTGATCTGACTGGCTACCGCAATTAGAAGTGGCAATAACCATCGATCTTGCCGTGAGCTCTTAAAAGTTCCATATCTGAACATAGGTTGTGTTGTTAATAAAAAAACATAAAAGGAATGATATGTATGGGATACTACTTTATGGAACAAGGTATTGTGTCGCTTATTGCTTTGTTATGAGCAGGCGAAGCATTTCTAAAACCTCTTATTATGTGATCAGCTCCACTCTGCCTCCTTTTAAAAGCTGCACTTCTTCCATCACTGGCATCTGCAAATAACAAAGAGCTTAATCTATCGAAGGGGGGAAATTAAATAAGTCAGAGAGTATTATTTACCACCAGTGTGGTTTGAATCTAAGTTTCCCCCGTCCATTCCTACCCCTGTCTTGAGTTTTTGGCATTAAATTCTGCAACAAGCAGTGCAAAGTAATCATGAATCACCCACAGGGGACAACAAAAATTGTGATAATGCATGTTCTAAGAGAATGTGATCGACAAAAAATCTGAAGTTGCCAACACAAACAAAAATAAACTGAAAAAAACAGAGCTCAAAACAACACTTTTGCAACAGGAATGATTTGTAACAGTGAGAAAGCCTACCTCTTTCTTTCTCTTCCGTTTGCTTTTCACTTCACGAAACGTATCTGAAACATTCTAATGATCATGTTATAATCTATATGAGTACATGGCTCAATAATCAACTAAAACTGCCACACAAAAAAAACAAAGTTCGGTTTCATGGAATACAACCTTTCAAGAGTCTCAAAGTGAAAAAATGGGAATACATATACCACTATGTCCATCACAATCAGAGCTAAAACTATAGCTCTTTTGAGTTCTGCAGTGGAAAGGGTTCCTTCAGTATGCTCCTGCAACAAATGAAATTACATTTTAAGCATGTACAAGTGAATAATTTGGTGTCCATTTTCAAACCAATTTCATTTTGAGCATCTTCTAAAATATTTTCTAATTTTCATTCGAAAAAAACCTTGAGCTATACCAAGAACCCTTTTCCCACCTCCTGAAAGCTGTGTATAGGTTTCGTCAAGCGATCTGTCAAGCTTCCACAGAGAGAGAGAGAGAGATCATCAAAAACAAAACAAAATTGAATTGCAAAGAAGTCACTTGCTCACTCATTTATTTCTTAGTGAGTTCTCAAAGCCTCCTCTACACTACATCCTCTTGCTCTGAGTGGATAAAATCTGCTAAGACGGTGGTACGTTATCTGATTCACAGAGTAAACCTCAAACTATGTTTAGAAACTATAGGAACAACCTTAATGAAGTAGAAGAGTAGTTAGTAAGGAAAGTAAGTAGAGAAGTTAAACAAGTTGAGTATGTGAAGAAGAGGAAGTTAGCATGTAAGAAAGAAAGGAAACAAGCAAGACAGTAGTAAAGAGTCAAGGACGAAAGATAAAAGAAGCAAGGAAGTGGATGTCAAAGAAAACAATGAGTAAAGAAGAGACAAAGACATCAAACAAGCACGCACGCAGAGAAAGTAGACAATAACTAAAAAGAGAATTCAACTGAGCAATTAATCAAAACAAAAAATAAGGAACAAAGAATCAAGACATAAAAAGAAGAAGCATGCAAGAGTGCATATAGGTATGGCATTGCATATGAAATGTGTGCATTTATGTATGGTATGCATATGAAATGTATGCATGGTATGAATGTATGCAATGTATGTATGCATTTATGTGTGCATATGAAACGTATTGTATGTATGGTATGAATGTATTGCAATGTATGTGTGGTATGCATATGAATGTATGCATTTATGTATGTATATGAATGTATGCATGTATGTCTGGTATGCATATGTCAATAAACCCATTCGCGAAGAGCGCTAAACTAAATCTTTATTCTGCTGCTGCACAAGAAAGATTCTAGAAGCTTCGCGATCAATTCCATATAACTACAAAAAAAAACAAGCGATGATGAAAATCAAACTGTATTATTGGTAATGTTCGGTGAGATTAATACCTTTTCTCAAGAAACCATTACTAATCGAAGTCTCCATCCTATTCTCAACTTCCATGGGCGATTCTCAACTCCATGCCCATAGATTTTCTTCATACCTCGCTTCCTTCTTCTTTCCATCGAACAAATTGCGATTAAAAATACTCAGTAAATCTGATCAGAGCCGAGAGAGAGAGAGAGAAGGTCAAGCCCTAACAATCGCAAAGAAATCAAATCGACCAAAAGAAACTTAATTATTATTAACAAAATCAAACTAATTTCAAATTCGGATTCAAAATCGTACCGTTCAAGCCAACATCATCTCTGTGTCCCTCCAAACGGCTATAACTTCTTCCTCTTGTTCTTCCCTATACAATGATTCATTTTGTTTAATTATATACTTTCAAAGCCCAAGATGTCCAACGGCCGGCCCATTTCATTATTGTGTAATTAGCTTTTTGCCATTTTCTTTTTAAAAAATCAATGAAATAAGCTTAACCACATTTTCTTAATGTAGCTCTTTTTTCCAACATCACATTTATGACGACATATTGATGTATAGGAATTTTCACGCATGCACCTTTAAATCTCGTTTATAAAAGTTTACAGAAATCAGTTCAATTGAATTGGGAAAGTATGGAATAAATGTTGTAAACCACACGGTTTTGGAAATGCACATAAGTGGGCTTATCTATTTGGACTACACTTAGGCCATCGGCCCATATGCAATACGGATGGGCCAGCCCATTTACCACTTAGATCAGCCGACATTAAGCCTTGTAAACTTGTCCCACATCGACTATGTGATGTGGGCAAGTCAGCCATCTACTCATATATATATATATATATGTATCCCCTTTTATACTTATTTGATATACAATAAAACAATAAGAACAAGTCATTAGACACTATCTATAACCTAGCCGCCTACTCTCTCTCTCTAACCTAGTTTCAGTTCGAGATCAACATCTAGTAGACACGAGATTCACAACATAAATGAATTTATTGAAACAATTCAGAACAAAAAACAGGGAGTAAAGAATAATTGGGAAAACTGAAAAGAGTAACGTAATCAAATATTTATTGTTTCGAGCAGTCCTACATTTATTTATTAGCGATACAAAGTAGAAGGGCCATAAATACAAGAGAATGAGAAATATTGGTCCTACTCTTTCCTACATGGTTGACACTTACACTAGTGAATCAAATGATTTGGGGTTTAATGATCATTTTGAAAATTAATACCTAAAAGTAAAAGAAAATTATTTTAAAATAGATCTAAAAAAGTTTTATCACAAAAATAAATTTTAAAGAGAAAAATAACCAAAATAGACTCTATTAAAGAATGTAAATATATCTTTATACATTTTAGGTTAACTAATTTAGATTTAGGTTTTAGAGTCTTGGGTGGATTTTTAGAGGTGGAATTTAAAAATTAAAAAAAAATATTAAATTTTTTAAAATAAAAAAGTAGATTTTAATTTTTTGAGTTTTATTTTTGTGACAAAAACTTAAAAATGTCTATTCGAGAGATTTCTCTCAATTAAAACTTAAACCTTGTTTTAGTAGTTGTTTTTCATTAACGGTAAGAACTAAAAACCCAAACCTTTAATTACCGGCTCACTTCGGTTATTAGTTTCCAAATTTCAATATCACGAAGAAACTAACTAGATGAGGCCACTAATTGCAGACAGTCTAGTGAGGTGGGTTGTTTCTATATCACATGAATATCTCAGTATGCATAATAATCTGCTCGAATGCATGCTAAATTACATTCTATATGAAATGTGACATGCCATATTCATTATAAATTTCTTAGAGGCCTTGACATGTGGAGTCATAAATTTTCCTTCAGAGACTCTCCTACGAGATAATATATTTTAGACAAGTATGATTGTGTATTATTCATTATATTTTGCATGATTTAATTGTTTTACCGTGTGTGTTAATAAATTTTAATCGTCTTGGATGAATTTCCGAAGTTAATGTGTTAAAATTATGGAGATAAGAAATTTCTTGTTTAATTAGGTTGTTAACTAATAAGTGTATACTTATTTACAAGTTTGCTTGTGTGTTTTTATTGTTTGAATTATACACTTGAAACATATTGCAAAGTTTTTCTGAATAGTTTTATTTTTGAAACTTCTTGGAAATTTTGTATAGATTTTAATATTCTCACATGTGTGTTAGTTATTGTTTCAGTCTATGATGATTTTAACTGTTTGGTTAATTAAATAATCCAAACCAATATTCATATATTGACCATTAAATTTTTTTAGTATGTTGTTTCATTTCAAAATAAACTAACAAAAAAACAAAAGTTAATATGTGAATAATAAAATGAAATCAAATTCCATCAAGTTATAAATGTTTCATATAATATTATGTACAAATAAAATTTATTATCAAATATCTATATTATAATATAATATATTCTAGTAAATTAGAAAACATAAAAAAATATATGAAATTTTTTATAAAACCAGCAGTTTATAAAATTACGTTGAAAACAAGTTAAATCAAACATCCGCGCGGGTGTGCGGATTAAGTTCTAGTTAATAATTACACAACAAACTCGGAATATGAGGGGCATATTATTTCAAGGGAAAATTTCATGTTTACCATATTGTTGATATCTTTATTTTTATTTATTTTCATTAAAAGAATATTTCCACAAATATATTTTTCATTGAGAGGCAAAAGACTCTTATACTTTATTTTATGAATATATATATAATAAAAAATTGTTTAACTAAATAAAAAATAAAAGCAATAAAATTTTATAGTTTTCAACTATATGTTTTCAAACTCTATTTTTTTATAAATTTCTTTTTGGATTATTTTTTTATTCTTTTTTTTTGAAATTTGAAACCATTTTTATAATTTTTTTTAAAAAAATAACTATTTGTTTATATATTTCTTAGAATATTAAATATCACATTCCAAAATCCCATCCTCTCTCAATTATATATCTTAACTCTAAATTAGTTAATCTTAAGATTATAAGTATATTTTTACTCCTTTAAAATTAAAGATAAAAATAGTTAAAATAACATGAAAAATGGTATTAGAAATGTGATATTTTAAGCTATTTCCTTCTTTCAACATGATTTTTAAAAAGTAAGACTACAATGCTTTCTGAATTTTGGGTAGAAACAAATAAAAAAAATCCTACTGGAAGTGAAAGAAATATGATTTTACGAAAAAGTTAATGATGTTTCTGTAACTGTATGTCTTAATATTTTTTCAATTTAAACAAAAAATCTTAAAGACTAACGAATAAAAAAAATCCAAGAATAATTAGAGTTGATTGTTGAAAAATTTCAGTTCTACCACAATGTTGATATCGATTTTCAAATTTACTTCTAAGGGATTATTACAAAAATACCTAAAATTTATGATGAAAATAAACTAAATCAAATTTTAAATATTTATAAAACATTTTAAAACTCAACTCCACCCTTTTAATATTAAACCTTACACAATAGTTATTAAAATGTAAATTCAAATATTAATATATTTTGATTGAATAAATTTTTGAAAAATAAGAATTAACTTAACTATTTCTTTTGATTATTCATTTATAAAAGATATCCTACATCAGATTCAAACGCAATTAAAGAAATCATTAAGCGGACAAAGATAATTATATTCAAAATCTAAGCTAACGCTAAAATCTGAAATAAAGGCGGATAATTTCAAATTAATACAACGGACCAACGAAATCGCATATAGTATATGAACCGATGTTTTAAAAAAAAAAAAATCATTCTGGCGGAAACAATCATTTGAAAACAGAAAAAGAAAAAGTAAATTATAAAAAAGGGCGCATGATTCAAAGCTTTTCCCACGTGAGATGTCCCCTATACGACGTCGTCTTCTAGCTACACTTTCCCCCAACAAAAACCAAAAAAGTGAAGAGAGAGAGATGCTAACATGATTAATGCATGTCTCTTAACAAGGGATTCTTATTTTCTTAAGAGACCGTTTCTTAATTTTAACTAAGAAAACTTAAGAACCGTCTCTTAAATAAGAGACATAAGAGACGTCTCTTATCCGGAAAAATGTAAAAAAAAAAAAAAAATTAAAAAGAGATCAAAAAAATTAAGAACCTCATCTTAAGAGACCCGGGTTAAAGATAACCTAACGCTAATACCAAAGAGCTTTTTGAGGGAATCATACATTCAATGATTTTGTATATTTGGATACAATATATCTACTAGGTGGCCGCCCGCACCCTGTGCGGGGATAAACAGATTCAAATTATGGATTAAGTAGTACAAAGTTTTAGGTGTAACGGATTTTATATCATAAGACCACCGTCTTTGGGAGAAACATCAGGCACAGGAAAATGTTGGTAGTCGATATTTTACACGGAAGAGATAGAACAAAGTAACTTCAGTATCAAGAGGTAGTCGTTCCGGTATGCATAATTGCAACGTCCCAAAATAATTTGTGTGTTTAAGAAAATATTTTTTTTTCAAATCTGGAATTAATAGTGTATAATTTTAGAAATAACATATTTTATATTATCAATAATTAGAATTGTATTGTATATGTGTTGTAAGTCTTTATTTTAGGTAAAAATACTATTATGTTTTGTTTTTTCGATAAGTTTATGTAGACATATTAAAAGAAAATATAATAAATTGAAAGTATTATCCATAAATTATATCAGGTATGAAGTACTTGATCAAGTATGAAGTACTTGTCTCGATAATGAAAACAACTTCCATTATAAACCTCTAAAAAAATGTATTTAATTTTGTAAGTAAGTGGACGTGTTACATAATTTGAAAGATTTATTCTTTTTTTATTCTTTATTGAACAGAAAAAAAATACTAAAGTGACATACCATGATCGGAATAGTCGGAAAACTGATTGGCAATGAAATACTATCGATCTTCATACTCATCACTACCCATCTGGCAAATTCCAAAAAATAAATAATTGTAACAGTTTATATATTTTAAAAAAAAAATTATTGGAAAAAAGTCGATAACAATTACGTACCCTGCCTACGGAATATTCTGGAAAACTTGTTTGTAGACAACATTGAATGTTTTTTTCTCCAGCTTCCTTTCTTTACCAGTTATTAGGATTTTTAATCGAGATCTCGACTTAACTCTTGAAAGTGCAACGTAGAGCTGACATATGATATGATTATTCTTGCGCACGTTATTTATTTGTAATAAGGAAACTAATTATTACATGTATTAACTAATATTCTTGCAAAATTAATTTATTTGTTATAAAGAAACTAATTATTACATGTATTAACTAATATTCTTGCGCAAGTAATTTATTAACTAATTATGTAAGTCATTTGAAAAGTGATATTGATTGGTCATTAAATTATGTTTTCCCTTGCAATTAGTATTCAATGGTACTTTCCTATTATAGTGGGATCGATGAATTAAAAAAATGATAAAGAAATTCCAAAAAATCGACCAATCAAATGTCTCAAATACAAATAATTTTATTATTTTTGCTTCTTGATTTAGTTTGTAATGGATTTCTTGATATAGTCCAAATTACCTTTACAATGAGCCTCGTCACGAATAACACAAGCCTATGATTCTCCATTACAATCTTCTTCTTCTTCTAAAATAGAGTGTGGAGAGCGTAGACTTCCAATTGTCTGACAATCTCTTATTGTCTTGCAATGTTCCGTTTCATCGTCTCTTATGTTCACAAACACATCGTATAGATTCTCTGCCCCCAACATAATCCCAATACAACAACGTTAGAGAATCTTCAAAAGCAAGTCACAAATGTTGATTGAACTATACATATATAAAGACCAACACTTTAGTGATTCATTGTTCAATGGATGCAGAGACTAAATATTGAAGCATTAGAAAGTTAATCGCTACCTCTTACTGGCATTCTAGTATTGGGAGCTCTGGATGTTTAGGAACTCATGTGCAGACAAAAGAGAGCCACTTTGAGAGACTCTTACTAGTCAATGGAAACAGTTTTGATACAAGAAACTTACCAAACAAGTACAAGTCACTTCCAGTGTAGTATTTTACTATGATATCAGGTGCAGGCAAATTCTTCAACTCCTCTGTTCAGACAAAAACAATCTAAAACTCACTGAAGAATTTTGGCATTTAGCTCCATAAACTATTGATAAACAAGAAAAACATAGATGTTGTTCTCCACACTTTTTATATCTTACACATTAATCGCTTTCTAATGAGATAAAGAAGACAACATTTGTATGAATGCCTTTAAACACTATCCTGTTTTCTCAAGAGACAATTACAATCTTACTGTCTTATGAAGGTTCTCTTATCAAAGAATACAAAGCTACTGAATAACCATTAATACTACACTGTAGCTTTCTTGAAAGAACAATGAGGAAATGAAACAAATGGATGCAAATACCAAAATAAGGCACTCTTGCAATATTTTCAAGAACAAAGAACGTTGCATAGGTCCAATCACGATACAATGCGTCAAGTATCTTAATCACCGAGTCCTGTATGGAAAACAAAACGAGACAGCAACTTTGAACACACAAAAAGGGTCATTAAACCCTTCCAGTAAGGAAGACATTGACTCCTTGCTCAAGCTTGATGATCCGAGACTCCAGCGCACTAGTCTAAGAACTCATATTTGGCTCCTCAAGCCGAAGAACTCACATTTTCCAACTACCCGCCACCCACCCATCACACCAATGGATCTATTTAAAATATTTGAAATAGGAGTGCAAAATGATTATTTCATATGAAAAATGAGTGCGGATAACCGCAACAAATAGCCACAAATTTTAAAAGTAAAATCATTGTAAAATTAAATAAGTATCTAAAGAACTAGTATAAATATTAGATAATATATATTATTTAACAAATTTAATTTTTAATATCTATAACTTATATTATGTCAAAAAAAATCTAACTAATTTATTATTATTATATTATTAATCACGAAAAATGTTTATATTTAAGTTTTAAAAACAATAGTTTTACAAAAAAAATTATCGATTAAGCAAATCAGACCTTTAATTAAATTTTGGAGAAATTTCACTTTTACCTTCTATTGGTACTGTTATTCATGTTTACCTTTTTAAATGAATATTTCAAAAATACGTAAATATGAAGTTTTATTAAGGAGGCAAAATAAATTTATACCATTGATTTCTAAATATATAAATAATTATTTTAATAAATAAAAAAGGAAAAATAAAATTATTTTATTTTTAAATTATACCTTTTCAAATTTAAACTTTTTTCTATTTTTTTTATTTAAATATTTTTTTCAAAAACAATTTTGTATTTTTCATATTTTATTTTTAAAATTCAAAAATTCTTTTTAAAATTATTTTAAAATTTTAAATTTTAAGTACTTATATATTTATTAAAATTCTAAACTTCAACTTTCAGAACTTCACATCTCAAATTTGATCCTCTAAGTTTATACTAGTTAATTTTAATGTTATAATTGTCTATTTACCTCTTTGAAACTAAAGTTAAATGTGTTTAATGTAAACATTAAAATGGATATTAGGAAAGTGGTTTAGTATGGTTCATATTTAAAATTATAATGAACAATAATAATAAGTCTTTCATAAAATCACTAAATATCTACAAAACAAATATAAAAACTTTGGGGTCAACGAGCATATCATGGCTGATTAGTTTTTAGCTGGACGATCTTTTAGGCTTAATCAGATCATTTTTTTTAATTATTACAAACTGGCTTTTATTTATTTATTGAGGTTGGATATGAATTATGCCACCAAACAGTATTATGCCGTTGTTCTTCTTAACACATGTAAACTCTCACAATATTAATGTCTTATGGAAAAAACAAGCCTAGTGAGATCCTTAATACTACGCTATACATTGTTCGCAAGAGTAAAACCACAAACGGCTACCTAAGTAAGAAACTTCTAGGAATTGTTTCAAGAACAAATAACCTTGTATAGGTTCAGTCACGGTACAACGTGTCAAGTATCTTAGGGTCAAGCTTGATGATCCATGACTCCAGAGCTATTTACAGAACTTATATTTGGCTCTTCAATTCGTTCTATCTTTACCAGGAAAAAGTCTCGGCGTTGAAAGGATTGGTTCACCACAACTTTCTCTTCACATTTGGCTCCTCAATTCGTTGCTTGAACTCGATGAATGTCCCTGAAAAGATAGAACCTTTCAAAGACCACAAGAAGTCAGAAAAACACTTCAGCCATATTGTTTGTAGCTATGGGTGGGCACGAATGGAATAGTGCCATAATTTTTGGTATTTCTGATTTGTTTTGATTCGGAGAAATACAATATTTGATTTTTCGAATACTCAAAATTGTTTTTGATATTTGCAAATATTTACGGATATCTCATACACTTTGTGTAATACAAATACATGTTTTTTAAAAAAATATTAATACATAATATTAAAACTGAAAGTGAAAATTAGTGGAACTATATGTAGCGAATTGAGAATCATAGCGAATGATGAATCGAATGAAATGTAATAGATAAAATATCCACTCCTAATTGTAGCCGGGCAATTGAGAAACATTCAAGTCTAAGATAAGTTCATCTCAGATAAATTTAATTAAAAATTGACGCGTCTTCAAAGTTTAAAAATCAATATCTCATGTCTCTCTTTTTATTTCTGTTAACTTATACTTATTTTGACAATTTCTTTTTGTTGTCAGCCAATTTAATTTTCTTTTTACCAATTCAACTGGAAACTAATCTCCAACTAAAAAGTCATACAGAGTCAAATCCAGACAGTAAACACCAAATGAATAAATTGTTAACTCATTTGATTATTGTCACCATAATGACCATTATACTAACAACTACACCCTTTTAAACATTACTTTAGATATTAAACCAAAGTTAAAAAGAAGAAAACACCCTCTCCAACAACTATTAGCCAAAAACAATGAAACCGCATAATATCTGGAAAATTAATAAAATAAAACATAACCATATGTTAATACATGTGTTAAAGTTAACATATACATAAACACTAGTAGTATTTAAACATACCACAGGTGACTTACAAAACCAGAAAACGCGACTTTTATGTTCTGCCTTTTTCCTCTCTTACTTTAATTTGACCCTTAAAAAAAAAAACTCTGAAAGTACCCTTCCTTCCATGGAGAACGGATCATCGGAGCAAGGATCACGACAACATCTCCTCCCCACGGAGACACGACCAAGCGCGATCAACGACAAACCGCCGGAGTTTCCAGCTTCACGGTTCACGTTCATGAGCATCGTGCTCTGGTTCGACCAGTCCAACCGTGGCACAGCTTTAATTTCTTGGTCGGTTTTCTTCCTTCTAGTGGTCGGCGCTCCGATGATCTCTCACTTCGTGCTCATCTGCTCCGACTGCGATTTCCACCACCAACGTCCGTACGACGCCGTGGTACAGCTGTCGCTTTCGCTTTTCGCCGGAATCTCGTTCGTTAGTCTCTCGCTTTGGTCGAGGAAGTTCGGTATGCGACGGTTTCTGTTTCTTGATAAACTATGGGATGTTAGCGACAAGGTTAGGATCGAATATGAAGCCGAGATTCAGGTTCGAACTTCCTCTAATTTATTATTTGTTTATTTATTTTCCTAAACCGATCAAAATTGATCCTAAACTGAAAATTAGAGAAGATATTGCAAAACCTAAGAAAATCATTAACCCAAGAATTTCATTTGGGATTCTTATTATTTTTTTGTCTGATTTTAAAAAAAAAAAATTAAAAATGAACTAATCATAAACCACCACGTGTCAATGGGACCTGCGAACAATGTAAAAAACCATTAAATTCTTAATTAGTGAATTTGAGAAGTGGTTCTTATTTTTTTAATAGGCTCCGCCTTGAAAAACCTTCTAAGAACCCCTTAACGACCTACTTTTATCATGTCTAAAATCTCGAAGAAACCCCAAGAAGCTTTACCAAATGATGTATTGGTGTGATGGATTTGAGAAACTGAAATTGACATATATTAGTTATTAATTTCCACTTTCATCTTTTTTTAATTGCAGCTTGTATGTTAAACGCCATAATAGTAAACTTACATATTTAGACTGCAACTAGTTGACAAAACAAAAAGACTGCAACTATATGTTTGACCAAAAAAAGACTGCAAGTAGAATGCTTTTTTTTTTGGAATAAAATGATTTAAATCCATCATTCGATAAAACTATATAAAACATTTACAAATCAAGAATTTCTTTTTATATATTTTATTTTAAAATGTATATCTATAATTTTTTCAAGAATAAATAAGATGTGGTGTTTTACCCCAAAAAAAACTGAAAGTAGAATGCTATTTAGTAGAATAAAATTATTTTAAGATGCATCATTCAACAAAACTATATAAAATGTTTACAAATCAAGAAATTTTTTTCACATATTTTATTTTAGAATGAATATCTATTATTTGTTCAAGTATAAATAAGATGAAGAGAATTTGATCGTTTATTAAAGATTCCATTTGATTTCATTCGTTATTGTTTTTATTTCAAAAATAATTATTTATTCACCGGAAATAACCAGTTACAGGCTTAGTTATTAATTCTCACTCTCATTTACTTATTTTAATAGAAATACTAGGATTCTGACCCGCCCTTCAAAGGGCGGGTTTATTTATATTTATTTATTTTTGAACTTAATTTGTTATATTTGTGTTTTGTAATATATTTGTATATTAATATTAATTTTATTTTAATATATTTTTTGGTTAATTATAATAAATATGTCAAGTTGCATAACATATACTTGTGTGATATGCATTTCAAAAACTATTTTAAAACTTATTTCTAATTTGCAACATTTATTATATTTCTTAGTAGTTATCATCAACATAATTAGTCAAGAATATTATGTACCCAAAAAAATCTAACCTCAGAATCATTCCGAGGAAGTTTTCATACTTAGTGTTTTTGAAACGTCAACCCAAATCCGTGGTTGAACTGGTAAACCCGATTGAAACCAAATAAATCCGATTTAGGCTCTGAACAAAAAACAATTATTTTAAAAAACCTAAATAGAATACGCAAAAAATCACTAAAACCCGGCGGAACCCAGTTGGAACCACTGGTTAAACCGGTAGATGACTTTTATTTTTAAGTAAATGTTTTTAAAATCAGTTTTGTATAATTTTAATAAAGAAGTTTACTTTTTTCAATTTTGTATCAGACAATTTATTAATAATTACAACATATATTTTTAGTTAATCTGATTACAATAATATATTGGTTGTTGTGATGTTTTTTGTTGTAAAGAAATACTGTGATTTTTGAAATTAGGATATATGCTATGTATTAGGTAACAAAAACTAATAAGGAGAATATGATATACTATATATATATATATTCAAACCATTTTGGTGCTATATGTGGTAGTCCTAAAAAATAGGAATCAGTATTATGGAACTTCTTTGTTTAATTATCGTGTTTATTTAATAGTATTCATTATAGTTTTAAACAATATAATTTATATGGGCATATAAACAGTTTATATTAGGTGGGATGTTTTTTTTAAATTGGACACAACTAATATCAACTGGAGCATGATCCTGTTTTAATAGAACAGATTCTCTATAAAATTTAGGGTCCATCCACTAATTTCTGTAATTTTTTTTAATTGTGGGATAAATTCATTAAGATATTTACGGAGATCTATCGATATTTTGGTTCAGAAAAGGCTTTGAAAACTATTCAATAAAAGTATCTGAAAAAGCCACTGAACATTAATAAACAAGTAAATTCTGGGGAAAAAGAAAATATAAATCCGACCTGCCGGAATCGAACCAGCGACCTAAAGATTTGCTGTCACAGACTACAGTCTTCCGCTCTACCAACTGAAGCTAAGGTCGGACGTTGTTCTGAGTATGATTTACACTAATTAATTCGTAATTAATGATACAGCGATCAACGAAACGCCTGATGATCTTCGTCCTCCCATCACTAACACTCGAAGCCATCTACAGAATCTGGTGGTACGTCTCTGGCTCAAACCAGATCCCTTACCTATTCAACCCTGTTCTAAGCAACGTCCTCGCCTGCACTCTCCAGCTCTCTTCTTGGCTTACCGTAACGCCATCTTCATCACCGTCTGCATCCTCTACCAAATCACATGTCATCTCCATACTCTTCGTCTCAACGACTTCGCTCGCTGCTTCTCCTCTGAGATCGCTGACGTTGGCGTTGCTCTCTCCGAACATCAAAAGATCCGTCGTAACTTGAGGATTGTTAGTCACCGGTTCAGGAGATTCATTCTCTTGTCTTTGGTTCTTGTTACCGGTACTCAGTTCATGGCGTTGCTTATTACCACGAGAGCTAGTGTTGCAGTTAATATCTATGAAGTTGGCGAGCTTGCGGTAAGAGTTGTTTCAGAACATTACAAGTTTACAACATATGCTTTATATAAATTATATTGTTAGATTACTACGACTAACTAACGTGTGATTTGTGTCTGTTTTTATTACAGTTATGTTCGTTGTGTTTGGTCACAGGAGTGTTCATATGTTTGAGAAGTGCAACGAAGATAACTCACAAAGCTCAATCTGTAACCAGCCTTGCTGCTAAATGGAATGTTTTGCGCCACTGTGGACTCGTTCGATCATCTTGATGGTGAAACTCCTACTGGTTCAATGCTTGAGTCCCAAGTCACACCGTATCGCAATGTGATGGATATAACATCTGATGATGAAGAAGGAGAAGGAGATGATGATCTTGCTAATACCAAGATACATCCCAGCTACGCCAATACAATTTCTTATCAAAAACGTCAGGCTCTAGGTAAGAAAGTTGTTTCCATGTATGATTTTTGATACAAGTGTTAGATTGTTATATTGAGAAAGATAAATTACAAGTGTGGTTTAGGCAAATAGAAACCAAACCAACAATAAACCAATGATTAAGTTAATGGAGACTTAACCAATGATTCAAACTATACAATAATGATATACATATGCTAATATGTTATGTCTTGCAGTGACATATCTAGAGAACAACAGAGCTGGGATCACAGTGTATGGATTCCTAGTGGATAGATCATGGTTGCATACGATTTTCGGCATTGAACTTGCTCTTCTTCTATGGTTGCTCAATAAAACAATCGGTATATTGGCTTAAACCGGTTCGGTTTAACTTTGTTTTAAACAGAATCTTCTCTTGTCAATTTGTAACTCTCTCTCTTTTTTCTTGTCTTTGGTTTCTTGACAGTGAACATAGCATGAATAACACTATAAATATATGATTGAACCGTTTTTGGCATGATGTTTTCTCTCGAAGATATGACGGTGTTAACGTTAAAGATGTATCACGGTGGCGATGATAAGCCTCTCTTCCTTATGTTTAGTTTGATTACAAGTAAGGGAGGTATGACAAACTATTCAAAGATGCAAAACATGTACGTGATTATATATATCTATCTATTTGTATTTTTTTTGTCTTGTTCGTTATGAGTTCAAGTAAATACATGTATCCACTTAAGTTAATATAACTCTAGTATGTATGCTTTGTAGTAAAAAAATCGCAATATGTTTTGAGTTCGACTACTCAATTTGTAGTCAGAAAAATGAGATTTGTTTTATAATAAACAACAAACTCCAGATATGTTAAAGGAAATTAAATCAAAATTATGAGGTTTTAGTGTTTTACAAGCATTAAAGAAAAAAAAAAAGTATATATTTTGTCCAAGAAACAAATATTAGTAACAGACTTGTTATCGAGCATTTTTGAAAGAGGTTGGTTTTGTTTTTAGTTCTGTTTGTTCCTTTAATCAAGCCTTTAATCAAGCTCTGAACAAGACAATAATGTTTGTCCTGGAGACAACAACTCTTGCAACTCTAAGCAACTTGAGTTTGCATCTCCTCATCAGGATTTAAATTATGTCATGCATTAACTCAATAGATACCTCACCGGATTCAATTTGGGTCTTGCTTTCTCATAAAACTTGAACTGGAGCTTGCACATGGACGATCTAGGAAGCATTAGTAGATCACTGGTGATCCTAGACTTTTCCTTGTCGGTTACTGCATAAGCATGAACTTTAACAAGCTCAAGACATGTCAGTTTTTCTAGGAAGAGCTTCATTTGCTCAAGCTCTCCAACTTCTCCTCCATACTCAGTTATCTTCAGTACTCTCACAGGTGAAAATCCATACTCTCGTTCAACACTATCAGCTTGCATTGGACCCTGAAACAAGGTTAGAGATTTAGAGCTTGTCCCAATAAACTTAGAGAGGAGTGGTTTTGGGTAATTACATTGATGACAAGAGTGTGTAAATTTGGAGACTTGTTCAAAAGTAGTGGCAGAACCTCCCAACTGTAGCTTGGGTAATCGATTGTAATAATTAACCGAGACAGGTTGATGAACACTGGAACTGCTTCACGCCAACAACATAATGCCTGACAAAAAAAAATAGTCAAAAATCATCAACTAAAACCTTAACATGCACGCAAAAAAAAAAAAATTGATTACCCTCCCAGTATCAAGAATAGTTAAAATCTCCAAGATGTCAACATTTTTTAACCCCTTGATAAGATCTGTTGGATTGCCACGACCTCCTCCAGAAGGGAAATCAATCTTAGCTTCGACAAGGGACTGGAGATTCAAAGTTGGATACTTTCTTGGAGGTAAGTCAGAGTATTCCAAGTAGACAAGATTTGGAGTGTCCAAACTCAAGTCCCAGTAATCAAGACAGAAAGTACACTTCATGATCAGTTTCTTAAGGGTCAAAGAGGACACGTTGCGGCCACATTTTCGATTCTGCCAGTACCCACCAAGAATGGTCAATTCCTCAAGGACAGGACATGCAGAAAGAAGCTTTCCCAAAACACAGTAACGGCTGTTGTAAAAATAACAGAGTCGAGATAGAGAGTCTTGAGCAATGGAAGAGATACATCCTCAGGGATCAGTGCCTCAAACCCTTTTGCTAGTCTTAAGTGAACCAATGTCTTGCAAGTGAAGATCTCGAGAGGCACCAAGCTCACATCTCCAGCAGCTTGTACGTCAATGTCAAGATTCACGACACTGTGTTTCGCCGCGTCAGTCATCCAGCGGGTGACAGGACCCGTGTCGGCATTGATGCTGTTCCGACATTTTATGGTGATGTTCCTCATTGGGAAACTGTCTGAGACAGACAATGCATTATCCACAAAATCAATGAAAGTTTCTCCTCGTCCGTGATCGTCTAAATGAAGGTTTCGTCTGAAGGCAAAGAGGATACGCCATCGTTTTGAGAGGACAGATGTTAAAGCAGCTTCTTCTATGGGAAGGAAAGACAGAATGTGGCAAATAATATGGTCTGCTAGACCGTTGAATCTATCCACTGCCATAAATCTCCAGCAAAATGCAGCTTCTGAATCAAAGGGAAGAAATTTAATTATTTGGATAAAACCAGCTGCTAAAATCAGATCCAAAGAAAGAATTCATTACAGAGAAGACCCACGATTCAATTCATACCATGTGACAGATTTGGGATCCTGAGAAAAAAATGATTGGAGAAGAAAACTAACCACTGGGGCGGGGCGTGTGCCGAGAGTGAGAAGGTATCGTACCTCTCTAGGGATTTTGAATATCGTTTATTTATAATAAAAATTCTTTAAATTAATAATGTTGAGACTATAAGATTTTATTAAGGTCAAATCTCACTTCTTTTGAAGTTTTTGTCACAAAAATAGATTTTGAAAGAAAAAATGATTAAATTTTTTTATTTTTTTTGAAAATTTTAATATTTTTTAATTTTTAAACCTCAACTCCAAAACTTCACTCCATAACTATAAACCCTAAATTTAGATTAGTGAACTCAAAAGTATAAATATATATTTACATTCATTTAATAAAGTTTATTTTGGTCATTTTTTTTCCTTCAGTGCTATTTCTGGGACAAAAATATATTTAGTTCTATTTTGGTATTTATCTCTTAAATAAAATCAATTAAATTGATTAATTATAGATTTACTTTTTGAAATTTTTTATGGCTTTTATTGAATCTTTAAATATTATATATGGTAAAGTATTATTAAGATGTAAATTCTCTAAAATTTTATCAGTTTTTCAATCAAAAGTTCTAAACTTAGAACAACATATAAGAATACAAATAGAGCTATTCATATTTATATATGTTTCTTAAAAATCATTAAAATCATTTAAGAGTGAATCTCTCTATTTTTAGTCTATTTGTGATTGTTGATTATCAACCACAATTTCTTATATAGATAACGAAATATTTTAATGGTTGATAACCAAAAATTGCAATGGTTGATAACCAAACATTACAATAGTTAGCTACGAGTTGTAATGGTTAACACCAAAAAATTACAATGGTTTATCACCAAATACTACAATCAACAACAATTGCATTGATTCATCACAAAAGATAGCATTGGTTATTCACTAGTAATTATATTCAACAATAAATCCATTTCACTAAACGATGTTATCAGTATTTATTCATAGAAAAATAAAACTAAATTTGACGGTGGATTTTATTCTTAATTTTAAATTTAATAGATAAATTTTTATTAAAGATGTTTAGTATGACGTCATAATTTCACTAAGAAAAAGATATGCTCATTCTTTGACAAATTATATTTTCTAAGAACTTAACAATTAGACTCTTTCATTGAACTTATTCTTAATAGAAAAGTTGTATATTTTTAGAAGTTTAACCATTAAACTCTTTCATAATATAAACGATTTATAAACTAAATCACTATATTATATTCATTTATTGAAGAGTTGTACCTTTTCAGAGAATTAATCATTGAACATTTTAACTAAATTTTTTTATAATAAAAAATTATATATTTTCAATAAGATTAGCTATTACAAAATTTCATAATAGTTTAGCACTTTAAAACGTTTTTATTTGACACCAAAGAAGAAAAATGGCTTATGAAAAATGTGAGAGGGAATAACACTGAAACCACTCTTTTCACACTCATTGCCTTCGCATGACCGTGTGAGACATTTGTTTCAAAACTTTTCATTTGACAAAGTCACTTGCAATATATGTAAAAGAAAATATAAAATAATCTGTAAAGCAAACAATAAAGGATTAAATGGAAGTTAAATGTTATTTAGTTTTTCTGTATAAATTGAGGATTTATTGTTTTTCTTAGTTATTAAAGTGAGACCCAATTTTCACTCAGCCAAGAGCTTTCAATCCAATGCCAGTAAACTTTTTTACATTATGAATAAATGCATGCCACTAAAAGCTAAATATTTATGACAATAGGTATTAAATTGATGCAAAAATCATAGAGTGCATAACATTTTGAGTCACTTTTTGACTTTTCATAACACTTTAAACTATATTATACTACTTCCTCCTTTGTTTTGTGACACAAATAAGTTTATCGTGTAACAATAAAACTTTGGAGAAGTAACTAGTTTTAGTTACAGTTTAATGAACCATTAATTTGTTGGTTTATAAAGGTAACGAAAAAATTTTGTAAAAAAATAATAAAAAATAAGCAACAATGAGCACAAAAATGAAAAAAAAAATATTCTTGTTTAGTTAAATTTTGAATTAAATAATTAATCATTAATATTCAAAATATTATTGACATATTTAATGCTGATAAAAGTTATAATGTTTTGATATGTTGTCTTATTAAAACAAAATTTCTAAGGATAGTTTGTTTATTAAAACTTATTACATATGGAAATGTTGAGTGATTTTGTTTAAGAAAAAAAAAAAAATATATATAGCACTGTTGGAAAAGGATTGCATGAATGATAAGGTTCATATATATTAGAAACAAAGTTTTTAAAAACGAGCACAAAGTAAACAAAACTCTTATTCAGTCATTTCTAAAAGAAAAGTGAAATAAAACATGAATAACTCTTTAATCTTTTGATAACCAAATTAATCTAACTAAGTTTTGGTAACCTTGATCATTGTTTTTTTTTTAAAAAAAGATATAAATCTTTCTTTTTGACCATTTGGTAACTAAACCAATCTAACTAAGTTTTAGTGAATTTAATAACCATTTTTTTTAAAAAAAAGCTTAAAACTTTATTTTTGATTATGTGGTAACCAAGTTAATCCAACTCATGTTTTAGTGGAACTTGGTCATCATGTTTTTTAAAGGCTTAAAAAATTTAATGGGTCCAATTCTTTTAAAATTGGAAAATTATTTGGAAGATAAATATTGTTCGTAAGCAGCTGAAATTCCTTCTTACAAATTTAATGGAACGGTTGGTCGGTTTGTAGCCAGTCGTCTTTTATTTTCTATCTAACACTTTAAAAAATACAAACCATACTTTATGTAGTTTTTAGAAATAAAATAAGAATTGAAAAATGATTGTAAGAACATTTTTTTATAAAACAAAAAAAAAATTGATGGAATATCTTCCATCAAGTTTTTCTTAAAAGGTATAATTTTTTATTGATCATTTGGTAACCAAACTAAACTAACTAAGTATTTGTGAATTTGATCACCATGTTTTTTCTTAGAAGACTTAAAACTTTATTTTTGACTAATGTAGTAACCCAAGTTAATCCAACTAAGTTTTAGTGAACTTGGTCATCATGTTTTTTAAAGGCTTACAACCTTTTTAGTGGTCCAAATCTTTTAAAATCCAAAATTACTGTTGGAACATAAGTGTTGTTCGTAAGCAGCTGAAAATTTATCTAAGTTTAATGGAATGATTGGTTAGGTTGTGACAAGTGTCTTTATCTTTACTATATAAATTATGTATTACAAATCATATTTTATGTATTTTTAGAACTAAAACAAAATAAAAAATGATTGTAAGAACGTTTTTTCTAAAAACGACAAAAAAGTTGATGTCTGAATCTATATTATATATATCTACATCAACAAAATAAGATCTCATAGTTCATTTGCGTCACTGTGTTTTAATTCAAAACATTATATCTTTTACTAGCATTAAATATGTCGATAATGTTCATATTTAACTTTTAAATCTATATATTATATATATCTACATCAACAAAATAGTACAGAACAATTTTTT
>CAJHQQ010002627.1:0-61142 GCA_905132885.1 Moricandia moricandioides
TAGGTCTGCCCTCTTGAATCTCTAGTATAGGATTGATCGTACTGTAGTGATATTGTAGTAGAGGAACAGACTCTAGAATCCAAAGATGGAATGCCAAAGGGAATCATTTCAAATCATAATTGCTCTTCTGTCTTTTACAGCTTTCTTAATTGAATTCAACAAGTATGTATGCTTCTTTTCCCCATGGATATGACAACAAAGAATTCACACTTTTTGCTCTCTTCACATTTTCCTGAGAGAACTTGTAGTATGCGTTCCTTTGTAGCAGGATGCTCTCAATAAGCAGTAGCATTGATAGGCAAAACCTCTCATCATAAGAGTTTTCTTTTGTTTTAGTCAGCTGCGTTTTTACGTCTTCTAGTTTGTGGCTACCTTCAAGGAAGTTCCAGTTGTAGTTCTCTGTGCTGTTCTGTTGTATTTCTTCTTCTTCAATACATCTCAACCCAGTCATCATATGGAATTCTGGAATTGAGAATCTAAGAAGCTGGCCTCCAAAATGAAACAGTAACTCGTTCTCCTTTACTGTCAATAAGTTTCTGGTTAGCAAGGCATGAATTATTTTTCCAGATAATTGCAAATGCCTCTCACTAAGTTTTATAATAGCCCCATGAAATTGTTCCTGATTCTCTGGAATTCTTCAGCTTTAAGAAGGTCTTTGACAATTTCGATATAACCAACACTTGAGAATTGGTTAATTGTTACTGCCTGTTGCGGTTCTGACCCAAATTTATATTTCAATGGAGGAAGTGCCAATCTCATAGGGAAAGAGTCTCTCATTGTTTATTTTCCTGTGTAAAAAGAGTTTGTCATTAACAAAAAAAATAAGGAACCCTTATCCTAAAAATTGACAAATGTTTTCCTCAAATTCAGAATTGGTTTTTGAAATTGAAATTAGTGTCTTCGATCTTATATATTGCTCTTTGTTAGGCTTGTGACCCTAATTTTATTTTCAAATACCAATTTCAAAGACCATAATTTCAGTTTCTTATCATTTTCAATTTGAATTGAGGAGGTTTATCGTCGCCGGGATTTCGTCACCGTCTCTGTGCTTTTGGTCGCCGTCTCTGTTCTTTTGGTCGCCGTCTATGTTCATTTGGTCGCCGTCTCTGTGTTTTTGAGATTTTTATCATCGTTGTTTCTTGATTTCAGTTTCAGTCGCGAGAGTTTTTTTTTTTAATGTATTGAAGATAGAAACTTTGAAGAGCTCTTTTTGGAACATAAACTTAGAAAGGGCTATATAGGAAAATTGCCCATAATTATATGTACGCCAATTTTTTTAAATTATATCCAATGATATTTTAAGTGGATAATAAATAGTTTAATTAAACATTAATTAATTGGTCATGATCTAGTTTTAATATAATAGATTTCACCTGTCCATATGATTCAATTATTGTATAGAGTTATAATTGTAAAAACTTTATGTGCTTGGGCTCAATGGGACTTCGAAAATTCAATGTCCCAGATGCTAGTTTTCGTAAAGGCATAGAAACTCTTAACATTAATTCAATTATATTCATCGGATCAAAAATGCATACCTAGTACAATATTCATGACCATATTACTAGCTTGGATTCTTATACGAGAAATACTTTAGGATATTCCTAAAAATATTTTTTCACAAAAATTACTTTTAAAGAAAAAAAATGATCAAACTAAATTTAAAAGTGTAAACTAGATTTTGATTCGCGATTAAAAAGCGCATGTTTTTTTCACTTATTAACCAGAAATTGATTTACAAATTACTATTATTTTTATTTCAGATCATAACAATTAAATTTTTATGTTTTTATTATTTGTTTTTCTCTTCAAAACAAAAAAATAGAACAAATATTTAGTCAAGAGTGATTTACATGACTTTAAAACATTTTATTAGAGAATATATAATTTATTTATTTTTTGAAAATAATGTTTTGAGTTTTAAGAATTATTTTCATATTTGACTCAGATCCGCTGGACCGGTAGACACGTACCTTGTATATAATCGAGTTAAGATTTAATGAAAAATTCATTAATTAAAAATCAGCTAGAACGTGGTAAAAATCCAAAAACTCGTTATTAACCCGTGATCTGATACCAGTGATCCGATAAAACATAAAATAGTATATGATAGGCCTGAGACTTATTATTTGGGATTCCGGATTCGATCCGAGATCCGTCCCGGATCCGCTCCAAAAATAGGATATCCGGAGTGCCCGGATCCGAATTCCGGATAGTAAAATTTTGGATCCGTTCCAAACCGGACCAAATTCGGATATCTTAATTTTTAAGTCCAGATATCCGGATCCGTGTTTTTAAAATATATTAAATTTTTAATTTTATTAATAATTTATTTGATATATTAGTATTTATACATAAAATTTTTTTTAATATTATATTTAAATTTTACTAATATTATATGTCATATTTCTATTCATAAATTTTATATAAATATTTAATTTATGTTTTATTTTTATTTTTTTATATTTAATATTTTTTATTTATTTTTAATTATATTTACGGATCCGGATCCGAATCCGGGTATCCACGGGTATCACAATATCTAGTCGGATATCCGAAGTCCGGATACCCGGAAGATGCAGATCGATCTGGATACTAAAGTTACGGATCCGGCGAATCCGGATCCGGATCCGGATATCCTAAAATACCGCGGATATCCGGTCCGTCCCACCCCTAGTATATGATAATATTTTTAAACTTTTTATTAAAATAATCATATATTTTTAATATTACACAAACTTGTGATTTTTGATGATATTTTTATTATGTCATCCAAATAAAAATGATAATATAAAAAAATATTAATATGACAGTATTAGTTTATGTTTCTTAATAGTAACCTATTATAAGTTTCTATTATTGTATTTTTATTTTATATTTAAAATTTAATTTTATGAAAAATAGATTTAAGAAAATAATATTATGATTTCATTATGTTTTTGATTAATTTAGTTTCAGAATATATATATATATATATATATATATATATGTCTAATATTTCAACTTAATATATTTATATTAAATAAAAGTAACATATTTTATAATTATGTATAAACCCATTATTTATTGATTAGACCCAAAATCAAAATACCCAAATGCCATTAATGAATTTTATTAATCATTTGTAAAAATAAGGATATTTTTGAAAAAAACTGAGATTTTCATTAAAGACATAAAATGAGAATGATCCCCTTTTAATGGTATAGATATATGTTTATACCTCTAAAATTAACTAATCTAGATCTATGGTTTAGAGTTATAAGGTGAGAATTTGAAATTGAGGTTTAAAATTTTAAAAATAAATAAAATAATATTAATGTTTTTAAAATAAAAATGACTATTTCAATCATTTTTTTTCTTAAGAGCTATTTTAGTGACAAAAACTTTAAAAAAACTATTTGAGAGAATTGCACTTTTGTGTTTGTGTCTATGAAAATTAATTATTTTTAATGAAAAGCATAACAAACGAAAAGAAGTGTTTATGTTAGAACTTTTGTTAAAAAGGGTTCAAATCCTAAACTATAAAGAACACTCTTTCTCTCTCGTAAAACCAGAGGTGACAACTTTCAAAAACGAAACCCTAAATCCGGCCAGCCGCCGTGGCTGTGTCGGAGGCGACTCCCTTTAATCTCTTTCCCCCCTTTTTCTCCTCCTCCTCGATTAACCTTTGTCAACATGCAACCTGCTCTGAGCCTTTTAGAGTCGTTGCATAGTCGGGAGATGCTCGACGGTGACGGTCCCGGGTCCTTTGGAGAGATGGTGAGACAATCGGTGCGTCAGTGGAGAGGAGGGTCGGCTTTTAGGTCCGATGAGCTTGCTGTATCTGGTTTTCAACTTATTCAGATCTCCGGTGAGAGTGTCACGATGCGGTGCGTGGAACGATCAGACATTGAGATGGATGGAGGAGGGGTACGACAGGGGGCGGTTGGAGGATTGCTCTCTAGTTCTCAAGAGCATCACACTCCAAGATTCAAACCAAAGGAGTTGTCAACCAGAGGAGTGGTCTTGACCGGTGAAACGTGGCGGAGCTCTACTTCCTTGCGCCAGTGCTTGGACTGAGTTTGACCTGGTTGTAAGAACTTCGTACCACTGGAAGCTGCGATTTGAGTAACTGTCCATGTCAACCGTTACCAACGACCGCCTTTTAGTCCAGATGTTGTTGTCCGGTTTCGAGCTATGGAGCGAGGTAGTGGTGGATGACAGGAATGTGCCGAGATCGAAAAGTACCTTTGGATGAAGTGGTGGTTGGTACACGAACTGAACTCGGATCATGAGGAGATCAATCGCTTGTTTGTTTAATTAGAATCCGATTCCGGTCATGGCTTGTCTGTCTAATTACTGCTTTCGTATTGTGTGGTCTAATTAGGGGTTCAAGAGATGGTTTCTCTCGGGTCCTGAGGGGAATTTGTTTTGTTTTGGTGAAAAATACACCGTCTAATAGATTGGAAAGTGTAGGATCCTTCTAAGTGTTCCTAGGCATTACTAGATCCGTCGGTTGTATGTTAGGTTTAAATCTCTTGAGGTTGTAATCATGTATTCGCATTTGGGTAATAATAAGTTGATGTCGAGTTTAAAAAAGAAAACGGTTCAAAAATCATAGATCCGAAACAAAGGATACATCGGTAATGCCCCCGTAAACTGACGATGTCCTCCCTGTGCTTAAGGATGTTAATATGGGCTTAATCTAATAGGGTTAGCCCTAACTTTATAAAATCATTTCTAGTCCTAACCCTTATTTTTGAAACATGGCTTAAAAAAGGCTAGCCCTATAATGTATAGGGTTTATATTTTACCTCATTTATTTTGATTCACACAATTATTATACACTATATAAATATATATTAAATTTTAAAATTTGTTTGATTATGTAAAATAAAGTTTTTTTTGGTAAAACCTCAAAAAACGAAAAAATAGAGTTTTCTCACGAAAATCACAAAATCAAGTTTCTTCGCCAAAACCGAAAATCGTGTTATTTTTACGATTTTGTGGTTTCAGCGGGTAAACTTGATTTGTGATTAGACAGTTTTTGCGAGAAAACACGACTTTGCGGTTTGGACAAGAAAATGCGATTTTGCGGTTTGGCCAGAAAACGCGATTTTACGGTTTTGGCGAAAAACTCAATTTTGCGGTTTTGGTGAGAAAACCTAGTTTTACGGTTTTGGCGGGAAAAATCGATTTTGCGGTTTTGACGGGAAAATGCGATTTTGCGGTTCGACGGAAAAATGTGATTTTGCGGTTTTGGTGGAAAAAAATGGATTTTGCGGTTTTGGCAGAAAAACTCGATTTTGCGGTTTTGGCCGGAAAATGCGATTTTGTGGTGGTGGGAAAACATGGTTTTTCGGTTTTGGCAGGAAAACAACGTTTTGCGGTTTGAAGGAAAAACGTGATTTTGCAGCTTTGTCAAAAAATTTGATTTTGCGATTTTGGCAGGAAAACTTGATTTTGCGGTTTTGGCCGGAAAATACAATGTTGCGGTGGTGGGAAAATGCAGTTTTTTGGTTTTGACGGAAAAACACAATTTTACGGTTTTGGCAGACAAACGCGATTTTGCGGTTTGATAGAAAAATGCGATTTTGCAGTTTTGGCGGGAAAACGCAATTTTGCGATTTTGACGAGAAAATACGATTTTGCGGTTTGACGGAAAAAAGTGATTTTGCGGTTTTGGCGGAAAAAAGTGATTTTGTAGTTTTGGCGAGAAAACTTGATTTTGTGGTTTTGGCTGGAAAATACGATTTTACGGTGGTGGAAAAACGTGATTTTTTGGTTTTGGCGGGAAAACACGACTTTACAGTTTTGGAGGGAAAATGCGATTTTACAGTTTGACGGAAAAACGCGATTTTGCGGTTTTGGTGGGAAAACGTAATTTTGCGGTTTTGGCGGGAAAATGCAATTTTACGGTTTTGGCGGGAAAACGCAGTTTTGTGGTTTTGGCAGGAAAACGCAATTTTGTTGTTTTGACGTTAAAATGTGATTTGTTGTTTGACCGAAAAACGTGATTTTGGGGGTTTTGGCGGGAAAACTCAATTTTGCGGTTTTGGCGGAAAAACTCGATTTTGTGGTTTTGGCGAAAAAACTTGAATTTGCAGTTATGGCGGAAAAACTTGATTTTTTGGTTTTGGCGGAAAAAATCGATTTTGCGATTTGACGGAAAAACTCAATTTTGCTATTTTAGCGGGAAAACGCGGTTTTGGCGGGAAAACGCGGTTTTGCGGTTTTGGTGGGAAAACTCGATTTTACAGTTTTGGCGGGAAAAATCAAGTTTTCAATTTTTTTTTCTTTTATATGATCATATCTTAAGTTGTTAAAAATGTAATTTTTTTGGTTAAAATTAATATACAAACATTTGTCTATATGGATGAAAATTAAATGGGCTAACCCTGATACCAGCCATGATCCTTAATTAAAATAGGGTTAAAATAGGGCTCAGTTAAAATATGGATGAGTTTATTTTAAACAAAAGAGGGCTAAACCTTGATACTGAATTTAACATCCCTACTTGTGCTTCTTGGATTCAAAGCATATGGTCACCTTTTGTAAAGACTCTTATCCAGACAAGATGGATGGTACCAACAATCAGTCCCGGCCCATGACATAGGCAAAAATATCAAATGTCTAGGGCCCAAATTGTTTTGAGGTTTTTTAATTTGAGAAAAAGAGCCCAAAATTCTTTGAGATTTTGAACTTAAAAGAAAAGGATCCAAATTTTTTAATTTGAGTGCGGGCTTTAATAAGTTTGGGCCGTCACTCCAATAATGCGACCACCATATTTTCCTAGGATTAAATGTAATAAGGATTTGATTTTTCCCTTAATCCTTCTGTTCCATATGATCTTATAGTTTAACATATTTTTATTATAATTGCATTCTTGGCTAATCAATTTTGATGGATAATTGATATTAATTAAAGAAATTTACAGTTATATTGATAAAGGAGTGGGCTTGCTTTGTGTGTGAACAATATAAAGCCCACAAGATTCAAAAACATTATCAAGTCCAATACTTTTAATGAATATGTAATACTCACATTTTTCCAAATAACATAACAAATAATAGTTTCCTAAAATCTCTATTTTATTACCTCACAAAAGTCAACTCAACACCATAAATCCAATAAATAAAATAAAATCCCAAAATATCAATAAAGTCATAAATCCAGAAGTCTGAAAAAAAAAGGAAATAGAAACGCCCAAAAACACCGATTGGAAATGAATCACTCTTCCTCAGTCTCACCAGAAAGGGGGAAAGAAAGAGGGATGAGGAACAGGGGAGTCACTCAGTGATGTATGAGATGTTAAACCCAAAGTCCATGAACCCGAACATAGCAATCTAAATAAATATAATTTAATCCTAACACGTTACAAATACGGTACCTAAAGTACCCAAAGAACAAACAATGGTCCTAGCAAGGTGCACACCCGATGTCCACTAACAGACCAAAAGACACTACCAAAAAGTGCTTGGTACCACACGTCTATAGAAGATTTATAGAACTCGAAGCCTTGGCACAATATGTCGACTAGCTGTGCTGCAACATCCCCTCACAAAATCTACTGGTCACCGGCCGACCTACAAAATTACGTCTCCAAAGTCAACTAACATCCTTATCACCGCAATACTCAATATATATTTATATATAATATCAATTATAAATGAAACAATCAATGTTGAACCCTCTAACACCTTATATCTGGTTTAAGCACAAAATCTATATATAGCAAGCAGACTCCAGAAATACTCAATTTCACGAATACGGAACATATTAGAACTAAACTGTATTTATTCGAAATCCTAAGCCATATACAAGAATAGTCCTCACCTTAGAAATGTGAAAAAGTAGTAGCTATGAACTCTAGCTGCTCAAAAAGAATCTAAATATGAAATCAGGACAAAAAATCGAATCAAGACACTTTTTGAACGGTAAAAACGGATAACCGGTGATCTGGTCAAAAAGTCAACTCGCTGGTGAATAGTCAACCTGGTCAATTCTGACCAAGTCGGTTAACCTTTGACTAGATTGAAATCAAATTGAATCAATCGGTTTTCCTTAACAAGATTCGATTTCAGTTGAACCAGATTGAAATCAATTACAAACATATTTAGTCTTAACCGAAATATTTTCTCAATAACCAATCGGTTTATCCATAACCAAAAATCAATTATGCTAAACCAACCAATGAGTTGGCTCGCTGAGTTGGCTCATCTAAGTTGTCGAGTCTTCGGCGAGTCACCGGTCACCGGCGACAAAGGGCGACAACTACTTACCGAGAAATCACCGGTGGTGATAGAGGCGCGTTAATGATACGGCGGTGGCTTCCGGCGACGGACGAACGATGGTAAGAGACTGCAGCTTTGGCAGTCGGCGGTCAGAGACGGTGGCGCATGGACGACATGCGCGGTGGCTTTGGCGGACTATGGTGGCACGTGAGATTCACGCACAAGACTTCTATCCGCGCCTGAGGGCGCGTGACGGTGGTTCTCCGTCTGGGCATCCTGCTCGGACCTTGTCTCAACGTCATGAACACGATGATGGCCTTGGATTCACGAAAGAACATCACAGTTAGAGACTTATGATCAATTTATCAAATACTCGAAACTTAGGCACATGCGGTTTTGATGGTTACCTTTGACGGTTACCGGTGGTGAGATGTTCGATCTCAACTTAGATGACGGTGGATGGGGCTTGTCGGGTTCATATATCTTTGATGGTTTAGTTTCTGCAGAGATTCGACGCGTTTAAGTTTTTGTAAAAAAATAAACTGCAGGAGACTAGTATTTAAAGGGGGATTACCTAGGATTCCATATAGAATAACTGGGCTTTGATGGACCTAGTATTTGGGTCGTTACAATTCTTTCCCACTAGTAAGGAATTCGACCCCAAATTCAGCTCATAGTCTGACTGTCCAATACCGTCTTGAAAAAGCTCTAGATAATTCATCCTCACCTAAGTCTTGGTATCCCAACGAACTTTAACTAAACTGGTCATCACCCCTGAACCTCTTTTACTTGTTGATCTATAATCTCCACTGGCTGAATAGGTGCAGACAAATTTTCATCGAGATCACTTGATGGCTGCTGAAAAATGAGCTTTGGCTCTCTCATGACATTCCTCAATACTGACACATGGAACACATCATGGAAGTCTGACAGCTTTGCTTATAACTGCAATCTATAAGCCACAACTCTAATCCGCTCCAAAATGGAATATGGGCCCATATATCTCGGCTTAAGATTCTTTAGCTTTTGAGTCTTAGATCCTCCCTATAAAGTTCTCATTTTCTGGTGTATTAGGTCGCCCACTTGAAACTCCAAATCCGTCTGACGCTTATCTACATAACTCTTCTGATGGTCATGGGCGTCCTTAAGTCAAATCTTGAGCATCTTCACCTGCTCTACCGTCTCTTGGACCATTGCTAGTTCCATGCCTCCTTGCTCCCGCACTTCTGTCCAACAAAGTGGTGTACTAAAAGGCCTACCATAAAGCGCCTCATACGGTAGCATCTCAATACTCGAATGATATTTGTTATTGTAGGCAAACTCTACAAGATTTAGATACTTTCCCAACTTCCTTGCCAATCTAAAACACAAGCCTTGAGCATATCCTCCAAAGTCTGAATAGTCCTCTCTGACTGCCCATATGTCTATGGGTAATAAGTTGTACTCATGTGGACTTTTTTCCCAACCGTCTTTTGAAAGGCTCTCCAAAATGCTGATGTGACTTTGCATCACGATATGATACAATGCTGACAAGAACTCCATGCAACCTCACGATCTCCATGATGTAAATATGCGCCAACTGATCAGTTTACCCGTCTTCTTAATCAATAAGAAATGAGATTATTTGGTGAGTCTATCCACAATCACCCAAATAGCATTTCTCCCTCAAAAAGTGTTGGTAGACGAGTCACAAAATCTATAGTCACTGTATCCCATTTTTATTCTGGCAATGACAAGAATAACCCGTTATGCACCTGATGCTCAGCCTTAACCATCTGACATGTCTGACACTACGATACAAATGTTTCCACATCTTACTTCATTCCCGTCCAATGATAATAATGTTTCATATCCATGTACATCTTGGTGTTTCCCGGATGGACAGAAAAATGCAAATGGTTTGCTTGTTGTAATATTTCCTTCCTTAACAGCTTATCATCTTGCACACAAACTCGGTTCCGATACATGTACATCCCGCTCGAAGCTGTATGATATCCAATAATCTTGATCTTAATCTGCTTACACAAAGCCTCATCATTATCCTGAGCCTGGCGTATTTTCCATAATAAATATGCATTTTCCAAATCCTCAAGACCAGCTGTCTCTCCCTTGATAGTAATCGCACATAATCTGAGCCTAGCAAGTGTCCCAGTAAGATCATGAACCTCTTTGATTCCTGAAATATCGCTAATATGCCTGCTTAAGGCATCTACCACCTGATTTGCCTAACATTTCCATCCATCTCTATTATCAAATTCAAGTCTGCGTGTGTGAATATGTATTTTAGACTCTGGTGATTTGTAAGTATCGGCATTCTCTCCATATAAATATGAACTCCAGATCTTTAATGCAAATACATTTGTTGCTAACTCCAAGTCATTAATACGGAAATTAAACTCAGGTCTCAACTGACGTGATGCTTATGCAATGACCTTGCCCTCATGCGTCAATACACCTCCCAAACGAGTACCTGAAGTGTCGGTGTAAACCTCATATGGTATTCTCGGCCTTGAAACTACCAAAACCGGCGTCTTCGTTAGCTATCGCTTCAACTCACTAAAACTCTTTGAGCACTCGTTTTTCCAAACAAAATTAGCATCTTTGCATGTCAACTGAGTCATCGGTCTGGACATACTGGCAAAACCCTTGATAAACTTCTTGTAATATCCTGTTAAACCCAGAAAACTGTTGATCCCTATAGTACTCTTAGGGGTAGGGCACTCTATTATTGCAGTAATCTTCTCCGGATCTACTGTAATTCTTGCTTCTGAAACCACATGACCCAGAAATTCAATCTTCCTCTGCTAGAAGCTACACTTACTCAGCTTAGCAAACATCTTATGCTCCTTGAGATTATCCAACACAATCCACAAATGCTTGGTATGCTCTTCTCTTCTCCGCGAATAAATAAGGATATCGTCGTTGAAGAACATCACACCTTCTCCAAATGCTTGCGAAAAACATCATTCATAAGCTTCATGAACTCTGCAGGTGCATTCGTCAACCCAAATGGCATCACTACAAACTCATAATGCCCATAATGTGTACGGAAAGCCGTCTTTCACACATCCTCATCAGCTATCGCAATACGGTAATAACCTGATGTCAAGTCAATCTTAGAAAAACATGAAGCTACCTGTAACAGGTCCAACAACTCATAGATAGCATAAGAGGATACTTATTCTTGATAGTCACCTTGCTCAAACCTCTGTAGTCGATACAAAGCCTGAAACTCCCATCATTTTTCTTCAAAAACAATACTGGTGCTTCCCACGGTAAAGTAATAGGTC
This sequence comes from Moricandia moricandioides, assembly GCA_905132885.1. NCBI lineage: Eukaryota > Viridiplantae > Streptophyta > Magnoliopsida > Brassicales > Brassicaceae > Moricandia > Moricandia moricandioides. The sequence continues at coordinate 11,504 of CAJHQQ010002627.1, forward strand.
TGATGAAACTCTTACTCAATAACTCCTCCAACTGCGTTTTTAGTCCATCCATCTCTGCTGGTGCTAAACGGTACGGAGCCCGTGAAAATGGTGTTGTCCCTGGTTCAAACACAATAGTGACAACATCTCCTCTTGCTGGTGGTGACCCCTTTAAGGCCTCAAATGCATCCTCAAACTCTGCAACCACTAGAATGTCCTGCAACTCATGATGTCGATCATCCTTAACCATTGAAATAGTCGCCAAAAATCCCTCTGCTCCTCTCTTCAATAAATTCTCAGCATGCAACATGGAGATAATGGAAATTCCAAGCCTGAATACACTAGAATGTGATCTTCTCTCGGAATATGAACTCTTTCCCTCGGGCAATCTAACACCACTCGATGCCGTGAAAACCAATCCATCCCAAGTATAACATTGTAGTAATCCAGCTCCATCTATGCTAAGTCTCCGATGAAATCGACCCCTCCAAGTAGGACTGGTACATCCCGATGAACGTCAGTGGCTCCCAATCACTCTGTGGCGGCTATCCGGATCTGCTTAGTCTTTGGCTCAAATACCCCGAAAAGCCAAGACTTGAGCAAACGTGAACTCAGAAAGCTGTGGGAAGCTCCCATGTCGAAAAGAGTATGAGCTACCTCACCTCCAACAGAAACCAATCATACACAAAGTTTTTCTCTATTATAACTACACATGATAACCACAAAGCAAAAAAAAAATACTCAAAACAAATGAGCATGAGAAAGATACGTACTAGCTATCGACTCAGCTCCACTGTCCTCTCTTATAGCATACACACGCGGAGCGAGGGCTTCACGCTTGGACGCACGACCCTCAGTCGGGTAATTGCTGGAGATATGGCCATGCTAACCACAAGTGAAACAAGCTCATGTTGCAACTGCTGCAGCTGCCTGTGGGCCGGTGCTACAACCTGTGTGCCATAAGTCGTAACTGCAGACTGGCTCCGACAATACCTAGATATATGCTCTAGCTGTCCACAAGTAAAACACTTGGTACACTCTCAGCAATGAATGTGATGGCAACGAGGAAAACTCGGTAATATAGACTGGTCAAAAACCCTATTCTCAGACTCTAAAGATCTCTCAAACTTTGGATGCCTCTGCTCCTCGGCTAGACCAATTTTCTGTCCAGCAGCTTTCTCCACCAAATCTCCCAACTTATGGTAGGTGACGACACGACATATATTGCGAATATCCACTAGCATTCCATCCATAAATTTCCTAATCAAATCCTCCTCTGATATGCCACCTCCCGCAAATCTGAGAAGTCGACTGAACTTAACCTCATACTCCCCGATAGTCATGGTACCCTGGCTAACATGATCGAAGGCGCTTTTTTTCCTACCCATGGCTTCTTTGGAAAAGCACTTTTTATCAAATTCCCTCTTGGAGTCTTCAAAACTTAGCATGTCAGGTCCATGGCTCAGTCGCACTCCCTCCCACCATACTAGTGCATCTCCACGCAGATACTACATAGCCAACCTAAGTGAGAACTCTGATGGACAATCGATAATCTCCAACTTCTGTTCCAGACTTAATTTCCAATCATGTGCAGCTGCATCATCCATTAATCCTCCAATATGCTCCATATCCTTTTTCATTTGACCCATTAGTCCGAAAAAACTCTCATCATAAACTGGATAGACCGGTGGTGATGGTGGTGGTGGTGGTGGTGTTGGAACATGGATACCCTGAGGAAACTGCTGAGCTGGAACCTAAGGAATAGGAGCATGCAAGTCGGGAATCTGGTCATCTTGCTGAACCTGAATCTGTGGCTCATTCCGCATATGAATCTTCAGATCTGGGGTCTACGCTGTCCCTGCTGAGTGGCAGCCAACATCAGAGCAACTGGCAGCTTTCCTAGCCGTCTCCTAGGAAACTTGATGAACATCCTCCTGAGCAGTCTATTTAGCTACATCCAACACCATCTGCCTCAAGGCATCCTGATCAATCGGTGGAACCGCTTGCAGCGGAATCGAGAGCGGCACATGCTCATCTCCAACCTCTCAAGCGCTCTGGCGGCCTAGGGACGACCAACTCTCCTCCATGGCGGCATCTGAATGAAAAATCAAAACGGTCAACCTCTCTTGAACGAATACCAAAATTTATTCAAGGAATAATATTGACATAAATGTGATGTTATTTTCTTTTTAAAATTCCTAAATCCCTTGAAATATTTTTAAAATCGTCTAAAACCGATTAAAACCGAGTCTCCACGAATCACCATCCCGGGTCGAAACAAGGACGGAACCCACTCTGATACTAAATTGTAATACCCACATTTCCAAAATAACATTATCTAAAATCCAATAAATAGAATAAAATCCAAAAATATCATTAAAACACTACAAGAAAACAGGCTAATTCCGAGGGCCAAAATTGTCAGTATGTCGTCGGAATAAACGTATTCCGACGACATACCGAGGAAATATGTCCTCGGAAAAAACTCCTCGAAATTTCATTTTCCCTCGGAATTCCCTCGGAATATTTTGACGGAATTCCGAGGAACCTTGTCCCTCGGAAAATTCTGAGGAACCCTGTCCCTCGGAAAATTCCGAGGAAATTCCGAGGAACCCTGTCCCTCGGAAAATTCTGAGGAACCCTGTCCCTCGGAAAATTCCGAGGAACCCTGTCCCTCGGAAAATTCCGAGGAACCCTGTCCCTCGGAAAATTCCGAGGAACATGCTCCTCAGAATTTTCCGAGGGACAGGGTTCCTCGGAATATCCCAAAAAAAATATTTTTTTAAAAAAAAAATAAATTTTTGAAATTTAAATTCAAAAATATAAAATTAAAATTAAAATTAAAAAACATATTATATAAAATTCAAAGTCATACAAATAAAAATAAAACATTCAGAGTTTTTGAAAAAAAAAACTACGGGTTTTGGGAATTCGGATCTGGCATGCTCGGGAACACCTCGTTCGGGTGCAACCTTCTCATCATCTCCATCATTTGCTCATTCAGCTTCCTTTATGCCTCAAAGCCCGCCTGTTGAGTCGCCATCTGGGTCTCCAACGCAGATATGCGATCATCTTTGTCCTGCAACTGACCCATAAGTACTTCTGGATCAACAAATAGCGGTGATGCAGCAGAAGACGGAACCGACCGGGACCGACGACCCAAACCGAACAAACAACCCTTCTTCTTTGGAACCGACTGAAATAGATTGTTAATAATTACAAAAATAGTTTTAATATATAAAAATTATAATTTTTTATAAATTGTAATTATACATGATTTATACATATATATATGTATAAAAATTATTAAAAATTTTAAAAAATTGTTATTATACATGATTTATATATATATATATGTATAAAAAATTATAAATCGTTTATAAATATAGAAAAAGCTTTATAAATATTTTTAAAATTTTTAAAAAACGTTTTATTATACATAGTTTATTACTGGAAACTTGAAAAACGTTTTTAAAAATTGAAAAACGTTTTTAAAAATAGAAAAACGTTTTTAAAAATCAAAAAAACGTTTTAAAAATACAAAAATAATTCCAAAAAAACTAAAACAACAATCAAAACAACAATCCTAACTTAAACTATCCATTCAATCCTAAACTATCCATCAAACAACCTATAATCCGAAAATCTAATCTCACAAACCCTAAGAAATTGAAAAATACAAGGTTTACATAGATTCTTACATGATTTTAGAGGTGGAGTAGAGATGTGAGGTTGGGTAGTCCGAATCGCCGGCGAGAGTTGAGAGAGATTGGAGAGTAATGAGAGAGATGAGAGAAATGAGAGATGCGGCGGAGAAGAAGAAGGGTTGTGTTTTGTATTTAAGAATTCCGACGGACACGGGGTCGTCGGAATTCCGTCGGAATAATTAACTTAGGGTTCGCAAAAAATTTTACGCGGATTGGTTTTCCCGGGTAAGTAAATTCCGATGGACAATAACTTCCTCGGAATTTCCTCGGAAAATTCCGAGGAAATTCCGAGGAACAAGAGATTGGGGTCTGAAAAATCCCTGTTCCTCGGAATTTCCTCGGAAAATTCAAAGGAAATTCCGAGGAAAAGGGGTTTGGGGTTTCAAAACCTCGATTTTTTTGGCCGTAATTCATTTTTTATACAAATGTAATGCATACCATTGAGGATTCTTTGTATATATGATCATAAACCATGAAAAAACAAAATTTCAAAAATAATTGTAAGTATTCCCTTTAACATTTATTAAAGTGTATAAGTGTTTCTCTTATGTTGTGTGGTTTTCATTCATGCAATCGTAAAATTGTTTGTTATCGTCTAAAACACTAAATTTTAAATTCATAATCTGGTTAAGACACTTAATGAAGGTTATATAAGTGTTAATCAATCCACAATACGTTATTTTCGGTTAAAAACCTCTTGTTCCTCAGAATTTCCTCGGAATTTTCTGAGGAAATTCTGAGGAAACCCTGAAAATTGTTACCTTCCTCGGAATTTCCTCGGAAAATTCCGAGGAACAAGGAATTGGGTTCTGAAAAACCACTGTTCCTCGGAATTTCCTCGGAATTTTCCGAGGAAATTCCGAGGAACATGGGTTTGGGGTTTCAAAACCTCGATTTTTTTGGACGTATTTCATTTTTTATACAAATGTAATGCATACCATTGAGGATTCTTTGTATAGATGATCATAAACCATAAAATAACAAAATTTCAAAAATAATTGTAAGTATTCCCTTTAACATTTATTAAAGTGTATAAGTGTTTCTCTTATGTTGTGTGGTTTTCATTCATGCAATCGTAAAATTGTTTGTTATCGTCTAAAACAATAAATTTTAAATTCATAATCTGGTTATGACACTTAATGAAGGTTATATAAGTGTTAATCAATCCACAAAACGTTATTTTCGGTTAAAAACCTCTTGTTCCTCAGAATTTCCTCGGAATTTTCTGAGGAAATTCTGAGGAAACCCTGAAAATTGTTACCTTCCTCGGAATTTCCTCGGAAAATTCCGAGGAACAAGGGATTGGGGTCTGAAAAACCACTGTTCCTCGGAATTTCCTCGGAATTTTCCGAGGAAATTCCGAGGAACAGGGGTTTGGGGTTTCAAAACCTCGATTTTTTTGGACGTATTTCATATTTTATACAAATGTAATGCATACCATTGAGGATTCTTTGTATAGATGATCATAAACCATAAAATAACAAAATTTCAAAAATAATTGTAAGTATTCCCTTTAACATTTATTAAAGTGTATAAGTGTTTCTCTTATGTTGTGTGGTTTTCATTCATGCAATCGTAAAATTGTTTGTTATCGTCTAAAACACCAAATTTTAAATTCATAATCTGGTTAAGACACTTAATTAAGGTTATATAAGTGTTAATCAATCCACAATACGTTATTTTCGGTTAAAAACCTCTTGTTCCTCAGAATTTCCTCGGAATTTTCTGAGGAAATTCTGAGGAAACCCTGAAAATTGTTACCTTCCTCGGAATTTCCTCGGAAAATTCCGAGGAACAAGGAATTGGGTTCTGAAAAACCACTGTTCCTCGGAATTTCCTCGGAATTTTCCGAGGAAATTCCGAGGAACAGGGGTTTGGGGTTTCAAAACCTCGATTTTTTTGGACGTATTTCATTTTTTATACAAATGTAATGCATACCATTGAGGATTCTTTGTATAGATGATCATAAACCATAAAATAACAAAATTTCAAAAATAATTGTAAGTATTCCCTTTAACATTTATTAAAGTGTATAAGTGTTTCTCTTATGTTGTGTGGTTTTCATTCATGCAATCGTAAAATTGTTTGTTATCGTCTAAAACACCAAATTTTAAATTCATAATCTGGTTAAGACACTTAATGAAGGTTATATAAGTGTTAATCAATCCACAAAACGTTATTTTCGGTTAAAAACCTCTTGTTCCTCAGAATTTCCTCGGAATTTTCTGAGGAAATTCTGAGGAAACCCTGAAAATTGTTACCTTCCTCGGAATTTCCACGGAAAATTCCGAGGAACAAGGAATTGGGGTCTGAAAAACCACTGTTCCTCGGAATTTCCTCGGAATTTTCCGAGGAAATTCTGAGGAACAGGGGTTTGGGGTTTCAAAACCTCGATTTTTTTGGACGTATTTCATATTTTATACAAATGTAATGCATACCATTGAGGATTCTTTGTATAGATGATCATAAACCATAAAATAACAAAATTTCAAAAATAATTGTAAGTATTCCCTTTAACATTTATTAAAGTGTATAAGTGTTTCTCTTATGTTGTGTGGTTTTCATTCATGCAATCGTAAAATTGTTTGTTATCGTCTAAAACACCAAATTTTAAATTCATAATCTGGTTAAGACTTTTAATGAAGGTTATATACGTGTTAATCAATCCGCAAAACGTTGTTTTCGGTTAAAAACCTCTTGTTCCTCTGAATTTCCTCGGACTTTTCTGAGGAAATTCTGAGGAAACCCTGAAAATTGTTACCTTCCTCGGAATTTCCTCGGAAAATTCCGAGGAAATTCCGAGGAACAAGGGATTGGGGGTCTGAAAAACCACTGTTCCTCGGAATTTCCTCAGAATTTTCCGAGGAAATTCCGAGGAACAGGGGTTTGGGGTTTCAAAACCTCGATTATTTTGGCCGTATTTCATTTTTTATACAAATGTAATGCATACCATTGAGGATTCTTTGTATAGATGATCAAAAACCATAAAATAACAAAATTTCAAAAATAATTGTAAGTATTCCCTTTAACATTTATTAAAGTGTATAAGTGTTTCTCTTATGTTGTGTGGTTTTCATTCATGCAATCGTAAAATTGTTTGTTATCGTCTAAAACACCAAATTTTAAATTAATAATCTGGTTAAGACTTTTAATGAAGGTTATATACGTGTTAATCAATCCGCAAAACGTTGTTTTCTGTTAAAACCTCTTGTTCCTCGGAATTTCTTCGGAATTTTTTGAGGAAATTTTTGAGGAAACCCTGAAAATTGTTACTTTCCTTGGAATTTCCTCGGATAATTCCGAGGAATATGGGTTTTTCAGAACCCAAACCCCTGTTCCTCGGAATTTCCTCGGAATATTCCGATCTGCCATGCTCGGGAACACCTCGTTCGGGTGCAACCTTCTCATCATCTCCATCATTTGCTCATTCAGCTTCCTTTATGCCTCAAAGCCCGCCTGTTGAGTCACCATCTGGGTCTCCAACGCAGATATGCGATCATCTTTGTCCTGCAACTGACCCATAAGTACTTCTGGATCAACAAATAGCGGTGATGCAGCAGAAGACGGAACCGACCGGGACCGACGACCCAAACCGAACAAACGACCCTTCTTCTTTGGAACCGACTGAAATAGATTGTTAATAATTACAAAAATAGTTTTAATATATAAAAATTATAATTTTTTATAAATTGTAATTATACATGATTTATACATATATATGTATAAAAATTATTAAAAATTTTAAAAATTGTTATTATACATGATTTATATATATATATATGTATAAAAAATTATAAATCGTTTATAAATATAGAAAAAGCTTTATAAATATTTTTAAAATTTTTAAAAAACGTTTTATTATACATAGTTTATTACTGGAAACTTGAAAAACGTTTTTAAAAATAGAAAAACGTTTTTAAAAATCAAAAAACGTTTTAAAAATACAAAAATAATTCCAAAAAAACTAAAACAACAATCAAAACAACAATCCTAACTTAAACTATCCATTCAATCCTAAACTATCCATCAAACATCCTATAATCCGAAAATCTAATCTCACAAACCCTAAGAAATTGAAAAATACAAGGTTTACATAGATTCTTACATGATTTTAGAGGTGGAGTAGAGATGTGAGGTTGGGTAGTCCGAATCGCCGGCGAGAGTTGAGAGAGATTGGAGAGTAATGAGAGAGATGAGAGAAATGAGAGATGCGGCGGAGAAGAAGAAGAAGAAGGGTTGTGTTTTGTATTTAAGAATTCCGACGGACACGGGGTCGTCGGAATTCCGTCGGAATAATTAACTTAGGGTTCGCAAAAATTTTTACGCGGATTGGTTTTCCCGGGTAAGTAAATTCCGATGGACAATAACTTCCTCGGAATTTCCTCGGAAAATTCCGAGGAACAAGAGATTAGGGTCTGAAAAATCCCTGTTCCTCGGAATTTCCTCGGAAAATTCAGAGGAAATTCCGAGGAAAAGGGGTTTGGGGTTTCAAAACCTCGATTTTTTTGGCCGTAATTCATTTTTTATACAAATGTAATGCATACCATTGAGGATTCTTTGTATATATGATCATAAACCATGAAAAAACAAAATTTCAAAAATAATTGTAAGTATTCCCTTTAACATTTATTAAAGTGTATAAGTGTTTCTCTTATGTTGTGTGGTTTTCATTCATGCAATCGTAAAATTGTTTGTTATCGTCTAAAACACCAAATTTTAAATTCATAATCTGGTTAAGACACTTAATGAAGGTTATATAAGTGTTAATCAATCCACAAAACGTTATTTTCGGTTAAAAACCTCTTGTTCCTCAGAATTTCCTCGGAATTTTCTGAGGAAATTCTGAGGAAACCCTGAAAATTGTTACCTTCCTCGGAATTTCCTCGGAAAATTCCGAGGAACAAGGAATTGGGTTCTGAAAAACCACTGTTCCTCGGAATTTCCTCGGAATTTTCCGAGGAAATTCCGAGGAACAGGGGTTTGGGGTTTCAAAACCTCGATTTTTTTGGACGTATTTCATTTTTTATACAAATGTAATGCATACCATTGAGGATTCTTTGTATAGATGATCATAAACCATAAAATAACAAAATTTCAAAAATAATTGTAAGTATTCCCTTTAACATTTATTAAAGTGTATAAGTGTTTCTCTTATGTTGTGTGGTTTTCATTCATGCAATCGTAAAATTGTTTGTTATCGTCTAAAACACCAAATTTTAAATTCATAATCTGGTTAAGACACTTAATGAAGGTTATATAAGTGTTAATCAATCCACAAAACGTTATTTTTGGTTAAAAACCTCTTGTTCCTCAGAATTTCCTCGGAATTTTCTGAGGAAATTCTGAGGAAACCCTGAAAATTGTTATCTTCCTCGGAATTTCCTCGGAAAATTCCGAGGAACAAGGAATTGGGGTCTGAAAAACCACTGTTCCTCGGAATTTTCCTCGGAATTTTCCGAGGAAATTCCGAGGAACAGGGGTTTGGGGTTTCAAAACCTCGATTTTTTTGGACGTATTTCATTTTTTATACAAATGTAATGCATACCATTGAGGATTCTTTGTATAGATGATCATAAACCATAAAATAACAAAATTTCAAAAATAATTGTAAGTATTCTCTTTAACATTTATTAAAGTGTATAAGTGTTTCTCTTATGTTGTGTGGTTTTCATTCATGCAATCGTAAAATTGTTTGTTATCGTCTAAAACACCAAATTTTAAATTCATAATCTGGTTAAGACTTTTAATGAAGGTTATATACGTGTTAATCAATCCGCAAAACGTTTTTTTCGGTTAAAAACCTCTTGTTCCTCTGAATTTCCTCGGAATTTTCTGAGGAAATTCTGAGGAAACCCTGAAAATTGTTACCTTCCTCGGAATTTCCTCGGAAAATTCCGAGGAAATTCCGAGGAACAAGGGATTGGGGTCTGAAAAACCACTGTTCCTCGGAATTTCCTCAGAATTTTCCGAGGAAATTCCGAGGAACAGGGGTTTGGGGTTTCAAAACCTCGATTATTTTGGCCGTATTTCATTTTTTTACAAATGTAATGCATACCATTGAGGATTCTTTGTATAGATGATCAAAAACCATAAAATAACAAAATTTCAAAAATAATTGTAAGTATTCCCTTTAACATTTATTAAAGTGTATAAGTGTTTCTCTTATGTTGTGTGGTTTTCATTCATGCAATCGTAAAATTGTTTGTTATCGTCTAAAACACCAAATTTTAAATTAATAATCTGGTTAAGACTTTTAATGAAGGTTATATACGTGTTAATCAATCCGCAAAACGTTGTTTTCTGTTAAAACTTCTTGTTCCTCGGAATTTCTTCGGAATTTTTTGAGGAAATTTTTGAGGAAACCCTGAAAATTGTTACTTTCCTTGGAATTTCCTCGGATAATTCCGAGGAATATGGGTTTTTCAGAACCCAAACCCCTGTTCCTCGGAATTTCCTCGGAATATTCCGAGGAACTGGGTCTTCCTCGGAATTTCCTCGGAAAATTCCGAGGAACTGGGTCTTCCTCGGAATTTCCTCGGAAAATTCCGAGGAACTGGGTCTTCCTCGGAATTTCCTCGGAAAATTCCGAGGAAATTCCGAGGAAACCACATTTCTTGCTTTCCTCGGTATTTCCTCGGTTTTTCATCAGAAAATTCCGAGGAACTTAGTTTCCCTCGGTATGTCCCTCAGAATAACTATGTTTTCTTGTAGTGAAACATAAATCCAGAAGTGTGAAAAAGAAAGGAAATAGAAACATCCAAAAGCACTGATCCGAAATGAATCACTCATCCTCGTCAGTCTCACCTGAAAGGGGGGGGGGAAAAGAGGAGTGAGTAACAGGGGAGTCACTCAGTGAGGTATGGGATGCTAAACCCAAAATCCATAGACACGAACATAGCACTCTGAATAAATATAATTTAATCCTAACACGTTGCAAAAATAGTACCTAAAGTACCCAAAGAACAAATAATGGTCCTAGTGAGGTGCACACCCACTGCACTAACAAGCCAAAAGACATCACCAAGAAAGTGCTTGTTACCACATGCCCGTAGACGATTTATTGACCTCGAAGCCTTGGCACAACACGTCGACTAGGCTTTGCCGCAACATCTTCACACCAAATCTACTTGTCACTAGCCGTCCTATAGAATTAGGTCTTCGTAGTCGGCTAACATCCCTATCACTGTAATACTCGATATATATTTATATATAATATCAATTATAAATGAAACAAGCAATGTTGAACCATCTAACACCTTATATCCGGTTTTAAGCACATAACTTAATATTATAGCAAGAAGACTCTAGACAAACTCAATTTCACGAAGACGAAATATATTAGAACTAAACCATATTTATTCAAAATCCTAAGTCGTGTACGAGAAATTACGAGAATAACCCTCACCTTAGCAATGCGAAAAAATAGTAGCTATGAACTTCAGTTGCTCAAACAGACTCCATATCTGAAATCATGGCAAAATATCGAGTAAGAACGCCCTTTGAATGGTCAAAAACAAATAAACGATGACCTTATCAAAAAGTCAACTCACTTGTCAATGGTTCACCTTGTCAACTCTGATCTAAGCCGGTCAACCCTTGATCAGATTGAAATCGAAGTGAACCAACTAGTTTTCTTTAACAAGATTTCATTTCAATTGAACCAGATTCAAATCAATTACAAACCGGTTTAGTCCTAACCGAAATAAATTCTCAATAACCAATCAGTTTAACCATAACTAAAAATCAATCACGCTAAATCAAATCAGTTGACCAGTCAACGAGTTGACTCACTGAATTGAATCAGCCGAGTCATTGAGTTAACCAGCGAGTCAACCAACAAGTCATTGTTGACTAATTGCCGGCAGCGACCAAGGGTGGCAACGGCATACTAGAAAAACACCGGCGGCGATACGACAGTAGCTTCCCGGTGGTGGATGAACAGTGCTCGACTCGTCTTGACGTCACAAACATGATGGTGGCCTTGGATTCACGAAAAAACATAGTTAGAGAGTTATAATCAATTTATCAAACGCTCGAAACTTAAACAAAGGCACTAGCGATTTTGATGGTTACCTTCGACGGTTACAGCCGGTGAGATGTTCGATCTCGACTTAAGTGACTCTGGCTGGTGTTAAGTTGAGGTTCTTATTTGGGTTAAGAAAAAGAAGGAAGGAAGAAGAAGGTTTTGGATCGACCATGACCGTACAGGCCGTACAGGTCTGGTCGACCAAAACCTCGACCAAGGTAAATTATCATCCGGGTAAAAGAAAAGTTACCCGGTCACTTACCAAAGGGGTTTACCCTTATCCATCCATTGGAAAGGGAGGATAAGGCAGAGTGGACAGCCTGGCACAAGCTGGAAAGGATCAGCATATGGTCAAAGATGCTGATACCATTTGTATGGCTAGTCCTCCTTGGTTTGAATTAGACGCTCCTTGGCTTAACCAAAGCCACATGTTTCCCTTCCTTTAGTTTTCTGGAAACCCTTGTATTAACCTCATATATATATTGTAATGTCGAGTATCAATAATAATCAGACAGTTCATAAACTCTTTCCTAGACTCTTAATCATGATTACCTATTAGATTTAGTAGTTATTAAGCATTTCTCTTCTTAATCTTTCTAAACAATCATCAAACCTGAGATTATCTAAAACATTTCATGGTATCAGAGCCAGGTTGCTCATAATCTGGGTTTGATTCACAAGAAGACTCAAGACTCTAGATCTCATATTTTGTTGAAGACTCAAGATGGAAAACAACAAGGTTGTGGTTCCGGTTACACTCAAGGGGAGAAACTACAGTAAGATTGATTTTTACGATTTCTATTATGAAATCTACCCAAGACCAAAATCTAGATTTATATTTAATTCAACCCTAATAACTTTCTAGAGAGAAGAAAGAAACATACTAACCTTTGATCCATTGAAGATTATGTAGATTGACTTCTCCTCCTTAGACCTTTTCCCTTTAGTGATTCTTTGATGAATAAGAATCTAAATCCTTTAATACTTTCTTTTGAGATCTTTTCTATTATGTGGTTTTAAGAGAGCTTTTTGTCATCATCCAATAATGAGAGACATTACCCTTATTTATATTAATAGAAGGGGTGTCATAAACCAACACAACCCTTCACTCATAACCACTACTAACTATATAAATACATAAATGTATATTATATCTTTAAGATCATAGAATAAAGGACATCCATAAATTAAGGTAAAGGAGGGGGTATATCAATACACCCGGATTCTAATGTCTTTAATCGAAACCAATCCATCACGGTGTCGTCTTTAATATTAGAATCTAAATTTGTAATATGAACTTAATCTTTATATTGAACCAATAGACACATAGGTCAAATAAGAATATAAAATATTCTTACATTCTCCCACTTGACCTTTGTGTCATCTTAATGGTCTAATATCAATAATGCGCGCTTTATATCAAGTTCACTTGATCTTTACTAAAATTAGAAATGATCGAATCATGGCGGTTGTATGTCATTTAATCGGCATAGTTCCTTCCATGTATCACAAACCAATTCTAACTTTACATTATCCTTACATGAGAAGAATCTTTATTCTCAAAACTTTACCATATGTTATCTTTAGACCTTGAGTGTATACACATTCTTTAATGATAACATATTTACTAAATCAGAAACTAACTTTAAGTGAATTCCTAGGTGTCAAATACTTAATGAGCATTCCATAACTATAATAGCAAGGCTTTATCTATAATACCCATACGTTCTTAAATGGCCATTGAACGTCTTGGGTGGTAAAATTTTAGTTTGCGGATCCACTATCATTATATCATTTCTTATGTGCTCTAGTGACACTCTATTTTTCTGAACTTCTTCTTTAACAGACAAGTACGTTAACTTAATGTGCTTAGCACCATTCATATAACTTAATGTGCTTAGCACCATTCATATAACTTAATGTGCTTAGCACCATTCATATAACTTAATGTGCTTAGCACCATTCATATAACTTAATGTGCTTAGCACCATTCATATAACTTAATGTGCTTAGCGAAATAATCACCATAAACTCTCAGCGACTTGGCTATAATTAATGTCGACAATCCAAAAACCTGAGATAAAATTTCGCAGTCACTATTCATTAATTGTGGCCTCAAAGCATGCCACAATTCACCTTAATAGTGGAAGTAGCAATGACAGACTGCATTCCACTTTCCTTTATATTGTTTAATAGAAACAATAGCCAAACGTTGATTTTCTTACCATCAACGCATCCGACATAATCTGAATCTGAATATCCAGTGACCTTTAACTAATTGGATCTCTTTTATGTAAGCATGTTCTCAATGGTGCCTTGCAAGTACCATATAACTTTTCTTTGCAGTTTCCAGTGGTTCATTCCGGGATTACTTTCATATCGGCCCAAATTTCCAATATCAAAACTGATATCAAGTTGAATACATTTCCGATATAATTCAAACTCCCAACCACTGATGTCTAAGGAAATCTTTCTATTTTCTTTATGCTCCAATTCATTCTTAAAACATTACATTTTACTAAACTTTCCCCTTCTGAATTGGAGCTATTCCTACTGAGTATTTTTATTTTATTTTAATATCTCTCTAAGATCTTACTGATATATCCTTTCTGAGACAGAAAGGATATATCTCGAAAATTTATATTCCGATCACGTAAGATGCTTCACCCGTATTTTTTATTTCAAATTTCTTTGAGATATACTTCTTCACATCATGTAACATACCCATGTCATTTGCAGTAAGCAAAATATCATCAACATATAGGACCAAAATCACAAACTTACTCCCACTGATCTTAATGTAGACACATCGATCAACAATGATCTCTACAAAACCATATGATGTGATGGTATCATTAAACTTTATATACCATTGTCGAGAAGCTTGTCTTAGTCCATATATTGACTTTATCCTCAAGATCTCCATTCAGAAAGGCGGTTTTCACATCCATCTGGTGAAGCTTAAGATCATAACGAGCCACCAAAGCCAAAACAATTCTAAGAGAGTCCTTTAAAACTAGAGAGAATGCCATCTTTCTGAGTTAAAACTTTAGCAACAAGGTGAGACTTGCGTCTTTCAATTTTATCTTTTGAGTTGCGTTTAGTCTTTCAGACCCATTTACAACCAACGGTTTTGAAAACCATCATGCAACTCTACTAAGTCCCATACATGATTATCACTCATAGATTTCATTTCTTCTTTTGAAGCATCAAACCACTCTTTAGAATTGTCACTTTCCATGGCCATTTTGAATGAAATCGGATCTTCATCCATGCTTAAGTCACATTCATTTTCAATAGTATAAACCACATAATCGTTTGAAATGGCAGATCTTCTTTGTCTTCCAGATCGCCTTATAGGTATTTGTGGTTCACTATTCTCTTCTTGAATTATGACAGGTTCATCAACAGTATTTTCAACTGGTGGAACTAGCACTACCCGAATCAACTATTTCCATACCATGGTTAGGGCAATAAAATGTATATCCCTTTGATTTTTCAGAACAGACAATGAAAAATCCACTGACAGTCCTAGAATCAAGTTTCTTCTCATGTGGATTATATAGTCTTACTTCTGCTGGACAACTCCACACACGTAGATGTCTTAAACTAGGTTTCCTTCCCGTCCACAATTCATAAGGGGTCTTAGGAACTGCCTTACTAGGAACCCAGTTAAGCACATATGTTGCAGTTCTTAATGCATATATCCACAACGAAAGGGGTAAAGAGAAATTACTCAACATGCTCTTAACCATCTCTATTAAGGAACGGTTTCGCCTCTCAGCTACACCATTCTGTTGAGGAGTACCAGGCATAGTGTATTGTGCACAAATGCCTCTACTTTCAAGTAATTTTGCAAATGGACCAGGACATTGTCCACTTTCATCGAATTTTCCATAAAATTCACCACCTCTATCAGATCTCACTACTTTAACCTTTTTATCTAACTGCTTTTCCACTTCATCAATGAATACCTCTAGAACATTCATAGACTTAGATTTTTCATGCAGTAGATAAATATATCCATACTATGAGTAATCATTAATAAAGGTGACGAAATATTTTTCGCTACTCCTTGAAGGAGCGTCGAAAGGACCACACATATTGGTGTGTATTAAATAAAGAATCTGAGTGCTTATTAGATGTGCTACACTTAATGCATCTACTTTCAAACAACAAGTATTACTAGACATTTTAACAAGACTTCTTTCGTAGCAAACAAAACTTTTAATGTTTACTTTCTTGTCGAAACAACCCTTATTTTTTTAGGACAATCTAACTTGAAGTATCTCATTTTATTGCAAAAGAAACACTTCATTTCTTTTCGGATTTGACTTTCGAGTCCTTTCACGAAAGACTTGTCATTCTTTATGTCCTTTCTACTTGAGATTATTTTAATTCTACTAGCACTTCTAAGACCTACGAGGTTAGAAAATTGGTATTTCATCTTTCTTAATCCTCCTCCTCTTGAAACACATAGCCTATAATTCCCTAATGTTCCATTATCTTTATTGGTGTTCTAATTCACCTGGAATTGACTAAACTCAAGAGGTAAAAAGTTCATGATGAATTAGACCCATGAACTGCTCATGAACCTCAATTTCCAAGGTCTTTAACTTTGCTGTCAGATTAGACATGTGAATCATATGATCATGGATTGTCTGAGAACAGTCAAACATTTGCGTAGTTAGCTCATTTATGAGACTTCCTAAATCGACTTACAACCAATTCCGAGTATAAACACTCCTTAAATCTACTCTATAAATTCTTTCTCAGTCTCTGTTTTAGACATCAATGACTTAATCCTTTCTACCGTCATCAACCTCATTAAGTTCAAACTCATCCTATTAGATTGCTCTCATCTCTTACACACTGAGACTTTTCATATTTGGAGCTATCTTTCGTAATGGTTGAGAGCTCCTCATCATTTACTATGGCAAAGTCCAAATTCATTACACCCAGTGTAAACCGGATCTTTTCGGACCACTTGCCATAATTGAGTGCACTGAACTTTACCACAGAGTTATCAAATGTTACCACATTTGATGAAGCTGCAAACTTTTATACATGCTTACTCTTTACTACTTTGAAACTTTACTACATATTCTATACTTAATATAAACTTTTAAGTTTGTATTTACGCAACCTTTGGGCAATACTTAAACACAAACACTTTTAGTGATGCTAAAATATACTTTAATGATTAATCATTTCAAACTCAAGTCAAATAGTATCTTACCTTTGGGTATAAATACTATCAACTATAGTAAAAGAAAATGACTAATCCTTTTCTTATTATTAATTATATTCAATGATCCACCTTTGGGTGATCTCCAAGAATATAAAAATAAAATAATTAATCATTAAAATTTTAATGTCATTTATAACATCTATTTAATCATGATCAATTATATTATTGTTGATTCTAATATTTATAAGTAAATAACAAGACCACTTTGGTGATTAACATGTTATAAACTATATAAATATTAAAAAACTAATAGGTAATTTATCTTAATATTATGTTAACATTCCATAACATAACTATTTCTATATTGTGTTAATATTTCATAACACAAATTGCCTATTATTAAAATGCAGCGGAATCATTTTAAATTAAATATATATATATAATATTTTAAGTTAATAAAGTATATATATATATATATATATATATATATATATGTCCTAAATTATTTGGACATCAAACCAACATACCGGCGACACTATTTACCACGGGTTCAAATTCCAGTTCTTAAATATGAATTCTACTTGCCTGCAAATTTATTATTGTATACTTGAAATATTTCATTAAGCACAAATTCACATTTTCTTTCTTATTGTGAATGTCCTTAAAGTCACAACTCTTGATAGTGACTTTTCACAATATTACAGCACTAACCGTCACCTTTCTTTTATCATACATGCGTGCACATGTCAAATAAAATTCCAAAAAACAACAGATTATGCATGCATGAAGGATATTTATCACTTAATCAAAAGAACATCATTCGTACCTAAATTATTGTTTCCTTTTGGTTTATCTATGAACCTTCCCACCAATCAACATATTTTACTTAACCATTTAAATTTTTTTTGATGGCGATAATATAGAGAACCGTAATCATTTCTGGATTCATATAATCTAAGCATCCTTTTAAACAAATAACTTTACACAACCTTCATGCATGCACTCCATATATTGTTAAATATATTGTTATTCCTTTCAGACATGCACCATATGTAACTCTAGAAAAATACTGATCAAAAGGTGCAAAAGAAACAGTAACATGTTTCTTTTATTTTCTTGTTTATCAAGAAAAATCAACAGAAAAAAGGACAAACAAATAATAAGAATTTATTAATCACTTGCACTAATCTTTCTGAATCAACAATGAACGCTCACTTTGATCAAGTGGTTACGTATGCGCTCGGTTAATTACAGTGATGTGCCTTTACTAATTAATCATTAACACTCTTTCATGTTTGTGTGTCAACTCTGACTTTTGATTGTGACTTTTCACAAGTTAAAATTTGTAACCGTCACAAAAGATAAAGCCACATGCAAATCATTCTCTTTATTTATGCATGAACCTTACGTGACATTTTCATACTACTTGATAAATTTAACAAACAAAATACAAATTCCAGAATTTATCAATTGAAGATACGCTTCAAGGCATGCATACGTTCCGTAATTCATTTTAAGCGAACAATCATTATTTAATCATAAATATGAACCATCATGATTTCACGTGGATTCATAAGTCCCATAATTATGCATGATGTCACGCATACTAAAGACAACGAATTATAAACACGACTTAAAACGGATAACACCGTACATGTTCACAATCGCATCAAACCAAGTTATGTGAATTAACTAAATCTATTTTAGCTCTGATACCAAATGTAAGATTGATTTTTACGATTTCTATTATGAAATCTACCCAAGACCAAAATCTAGATTTATATTTAATTCAACCCTAATAACTTTCTAGAGAGAAGAAAGAAACATACTAACTTTTGATCCATTGAAGATTATGTAGATTGACTTCTCCTCCTTAGACCTTTTCCCTTTAGTGATTCTTTGATGAATAAGAATCTAAATCCTTTAATACTTTCTTTTGAGATTTTTTTTTCTATTATGTGGTTTTAAGAGAGCTTTTTGTCATCATCCAATAATGAGAGACATTACCCTTATTTATATTAATAGAAGGTGTATCATAAACCAACACAACCCTTCACTCATAACCACTACTAACTATATAAATACATAAATGTATATTATATCTTTAAGATCATAGAATAAAGGACATCCATAAATTAAGGTAAAGGAGGGGATATATCAATACACCCGGATTCTAATGTCTTTAATCGAAACCAATCCATCACGGTGTCGTCTTTAATATTAGAATCTAAATTTGTAATATGAACTTAATCTTTATATTGAACCAATAGACACATAGGTTAAAATAAGAATATAAAATATTCTTACAACTACCTCCTATGGTCTCGGTTGGTGAAGAATTTTGTGGGAAGTGAGGGTTTGTGGGGACATATCATGTCTGGTGAAGCTCCAAACCTCATTACTCAGGATGAAGATGAAGAGGACAAGTGGATACAAGAAGACATGCTTGTGATTTCCATTCTCCAAAGTTCGTTGGATCCCTCAATTTTGGAGGCTTATGGTTACTGTGAGAAGGTAAAGGATACACTCAAAAAGGTGTATGGGAACATCTCAAACCTAGTAGGGTGTTTGAGGTAAAGCGGGCAATCAACAATTTGGCTCAAGAGGACATGGAGTTTACCAAGACACTTGGGAAAGTTCAGAGCTTTATGGTCAGAGCTGGAAATGTTAAGGCCAAACACTACTGATCAAGATGAGCTAAATGAGAGAAAAGAGCAAGACAAGGTCTTTGGCCTCTTACTTACCTTGAATCCTACTTACAAAGATATGATTAAGCACATTTTGAGAGTCGGGAAACTACCTGATTTAGAGGAAGTTTGCGCTCAAATCCAGAAGGAGCAAGGGTCTCTTGGAATCTTTGGAGGTAAGGAGAACTCTCTCTAGCCAACCAAGATGAAGCTCCTCAAGCAAACAGAGCCATGCACAACCTTTTTTAAGAAAGGGGGTTCAATGGACCATGTGATCATTGTAAGAGGCATGAACATAAGAAGTGCCAGTTCTGGATATTACACCCACACCTCAAGCCGGCCAAGTTCATGAAGGATAAAGAGGCAAAAGCTCACCTTTCCTATGGGACAAATGAGCAGCAAGAACAAGTGCTGCTGGAACAAGTGCTGCGGGTACCACCAAGAGGATCAATGGAGGAGATGGACGAGAAATGATGGCCATGAAAACTCAAACCACTCAGTCGGGTAACCAGTTAAACCAAAGGTTCAATGAAAATGACTTGATCAAGAGATCAGACATTGATGTTCTAATCAAAATCTTCAAGGAAAATGGTAACTCGTTGGGTAACACTCTTGGGTATTCCTTTGATGCATCTATAACTGAGTATAGTATTGTTGATCACACTAGAACCAAGTATGACTTACATCATTGTCTAGGTCAGTCTGAAAATGAATATGAACCGTCTAAGAGTATGCATTCATATAATGCTTACAATATGTCGAAACCTTATAATTGACTTTGGTGCATCCCATCACATGATTAGTGATACTTATTAAAAATATTGAACCAGCTTATGGTCATGTTATAATAGCTAGTGGTGAGAAGGCTCCAATTAAAGGAATAGGAAATCTGAAATTGTTTAATAAAGAATCTAGGGCCTTCTATTTGCCTGCCATCACTTCAAACTTGCTATATGTGAAAAAGTGTACTTCTGATTTACAATGCAGTGTGATCTTTAGTCCTAGTGATGGATATTGAGAGCAAGAGACTAATTGGAAAAGGAGTAACCAAGGGAGACTTATATGTGCTAAAAGATCTTACTCATGTTCCTGATTATGTTTACTCGTTCACTTCTGCTTCTATGTTGAATAATGGTACCTTGTGGCATGCTAGACTAGGTCATCCTCATGTTAGAGCTTTGAACTTGATGTTTCCAGGTGTTATGTTTAAAAATAATGAGTGTGAAGCTTGTATTTTAGGCAAGCATTGTAAAAATATTTTCCACCTTATGGTACTACCTATGATAAATATTTTGATTTAGTTCATTCGGATGTTTAAACAGCACCTTTCATGTCTAGGGTTAATTATAAGTACTTTGTAACATTCATTGATGAAAAATCGAAATACACATGGATAACTTTAATGTCATCTAAGGATTGGGTTCTTGAAGCATTTAGGAGTTTTCAAACTTATGTGACTAACCATTATAATGCTAAGCTTAAAATTTTTAGATCAGATAATGGTGGCGAGTACACAAGTATAGCCTTCAAGCAACACCTTGGTCAACATGGAATCCTTCATCAAACAATCTGCCCTTACACTCCTCAACAAAATGATGTGGCCGAGAGGAAGAATCAGCATCTTATGGAGGTTTCCCAGTCAATGATGTTCCATTCCAATGTTCCTAAATGGTTCTGGAGTGATGCAGTGACTTCTGCTTACTACCTGATCAACCGTATACCAACCAAGGTCTTACAAGATCAGCCTCCATTTGAGGTGTTGAAAAAATACAAACCTCCATTGGAGTATCTCCGGGTGTTCGGGTGCCTTTGTTTTATGCTAACTCCTGGTGAATACGGAACAAGCTTGAAGCCAAAAGTGTCAAGGCTATGTTTATTGGATACTTAGTAACGCTAAAGGGATATAAATGTTATGATCCGGTGAGTATAAAGGTGTTAGTATCAAGGGATGTGAAATTTGTGAAAACAAAAGGCTACTATGAAGAAAAGAAGTGGACAGATTTGGAGGAGCTATAACAAGAATCAGATAGAGCAACTAACCTGAGAATGATCCTAGAATGACTTGATATTGGTGTTACTGAAGGACCAAAGGATAAAATTCCAAGACGGACGGATGGTCAACAATCAACCCACCTTGACCATGAGAGGGGGAATGATGAACCTCAACCTAACCAGGACCAGGACCTACATGATCAAGATGTGGGTGAAGAACAACAAGAAGAAGTTGAGGAAGAGGATGGAAATGATGTTGGGGTAAAAGAGAAAGATCCAAATGAACCGAGTAAACCAAATCAACCAAGGCCGAGTAGACTTGATCGACCAAGGCTGGGTGAACCACATGTATCAAAAAAATAGATTCTTCCCACAGGAGGTACTCTTCTAAGGAAAGATGAAGTTGTTGAAGGTGTGGGTGATCAGAGACAAAAAGTGGAGCAAGCTGGTTTGAGAAGAAGTGCACGGTTGAGAAAGGAACCATCAAGCTCTTTTGGTACAAGGACTTACTACAATGCACAAGCCGTGGAACATCCATCTAAAGTCATATGCTCCCTTACTAAGTACCCTGAAGAACATTGTGCATTCATGACCAGTCTGGATAAGAATAGCATTCCAAGATCATATGAAGAAGCTACGATGGATAGGGCATGGAGAGAGTCAGTAGGAGATGAAGCGAATGCTATGATTAAGAATGACACTTGGTATGAGAGTGAACTACCAAAAGGGAAGAAGGCTGTGTCAAGTTGATGGATCTTCACTATTAAATACCTTGCAAATGGGAAGGTTGATAGGAAGAAAACAAGACTGGTGGCAAGAGGGTTCACCCAAACATATGGAGAAGGCTACATTGATACGTTTGCACTCCTGGCTAAACTTTATACAATCCGGATAGTCTTTATCCTTGGCAGTGAACTTGAAATGGGATCTTTGGCAGATGGACGTGACGAATGCCTTCTTGCAAGGGGAACTTGAAGATGAAGTTTATATGTATCCTCCACCCGATTTGGAGAATTTGGTCAAGAAGGAAAATGTGTTGAGACTAAAGAAGGTCATCTATGGCCTTAAACAGTCACCAAGTGCTTGGTATAGTAAGCTAAGCACAACCTTGAATGGTAAGGGGTTTAGGAAATCTGAACTTGACTCTCTTCACTCTCACAAACCCCATCAGGTATTGTTGTCCTTCTTGTTTATGTGGATGACATTATCATCAATGGAAGTGATCAGAGTGGTATCAACTCGACCAAGGAATTTCTCAAATCAGTATTTGAAATTAATGACTTGGGAGAAATGAAATACTTACTTGGAATTGAGATATGTAGATCCAAGGAAGGTTTGTTTATGTCCCAAAGAAAGTATACACTTGATATTTTGAAAGATGCAGGGAAACATGGAAGAAAAACAGCCAAGATGCCCTTGGAAGATGGATACAAGGTCCCACGTGAGGGGGAGATTGAAGATTGCAAACCATTCCATGATCCTAAGCTCCATAGGAAGCTTGTTGGTAAGTAGATATACTTAACTATTACCCGACCTGATATATGTTTTGCTGTGAATCAGGTGAGTCAACATATGCAACTCCCAAAGAAGTATCATTGGCGCATGGTAGAAAGAATCTTGATGTACCTAAATGGATCACCGGATCAAGGAATCTGGATGGGGTGCAATGGGAGCACTGAAGTTGTGGGTTACTGTGATGCGGATTGGGCTGGTGATCGAGCTGATAGGAAGTCCACTACTGGCTACTGTACCTTTGTTGGTGGAAATCTGGTTACATGGAAGAGCAAGAAGCATAAGGTGGTAGCATGCTCTAGTGCATAAGCTGAGTATAGAGCAATGTTGAAGCTTACAAACGAGCTCGTGTGGATCAAAGGCATATTGAAGCATATGGAGATTGATCAGTCCACACCAATGGCCATGCATTGTGACAATCAAGCAGCAATCCATATTGCCTCCAACTCGAGTTTTCATGAAAGAACCAAGCACATTGAAGTTGATTGCCACAAGGTGAGACAAATGATTGGGTTAGGAATGATCTTTCCATTCTATACAAGGAGTAAGGATCAATTGGCAGACGTGTTTACAAAGGCAGCTAGACATAACACAATGGAGTCCATTCATGATCGTTTGGGACTCGTTGATCTAACTCAAGTTAGTTGATCCCCTGCTATGGGGTTTTTAACTCTTTTTACCTCATCAAGATTTTATCCCAATGGGTTTTTTTGGTGAAGTTTTTATGAGAAAGACCTCATAGCCTTCCAAGCTCGACTTGTTCCACATGGTCAAGCTTGAGGGGGAGTGTTAAGTTGAGGTTCTTATTGGGTTAAGGAAGAGAAGGAAGGAAGGAAGGAAGAAGAAGGTTTTTGATCGACAATGACCGTACAGTTCGTACAGGTCTGGTCGACCAAAACCTCAACTAAGGTAAATTATCATTCGGGTAAAAGAAAAGTTATCCGGTCACTTACCAAAGGGGTTTACTTATCTATCCATTGGAAAGGGAGGATAATCTAGAGTGTCCAGCCTGACACAAGCTAGAAATGATTAGCATATGGTCAAAGATGCTGATACCATTTGTATGGCTAGCCCACCTTGGTTTGCATTAGGCGCTCTTTGGCTAACCAAAGCCACATGTTTCTCTTTCTTTAGTTTTCCGGAAACTCTTATATTAACCTCTTATATATATATATATATATATATATATATATATATATATATATATATATATATATATATATATATATATATATTGTAATGTCGAGCATCAATAATAATTAGACATCATAAACTCTTTCCTAGACTCTTAATCATGATTACCTATTAGACTTAGTAGTTGTTAAGCATTTCTATTCCCAATCTTTCTAAGCAATCATCAAGCCTCATATTATCTAAAAAATTTCAGCTGGTGCTGGTCGGGTTCAAATCTCCTTGATGGCTCTGGTTCTGCAGAGATTCAATGTGTTATGGTTTTTATAGAAAAATAAACTGCATGAGACTGGTATTTAAAGCAGAATTACCTAGAGTTTCCTGCAGAATAACTGGACCTTGTTGTGGCCCAGTATATTGGTTGTTACTGAAGAAGTAATGTAAACTTGAACAAGAAGCAATCAAAACTTGATGAAAGATTAATCATTGTTGGATTTGGGCCCAATTATGATTAGGGTCCAAGAGTCTACCCATCCCAAGAAAGATGAAAGCATTGATTAGAGAAAGCCAAAAAAGGACCCAACCCGGGGGGGGAGTCATTGTCTTGCGTTTTTGTGAGGATGAGTCTCACACCCGCAACCAATGGTCAAAAGGAGCATGATGCAAACCCCTATGATAAGTCTGAACATATAAGCCGAAAAACTCTCATGATTACTGTGCTATTGCAGAAACGCAATGATAGCAAGAGAAGGCACGAAAAGCAATGGATCTATAAAAGGGAAGCGAAGGAAAATGAGCAAGCTATCACGAATTAGAGAGAGAAAAGGATAGAAAATAAAGCATTGACGACGAGTTCACCTTTTAGTTTTTGTAATTTCCTTTTCAGCTAAACACTTTTACACTTCGATAAACAAAATCTTAGCCCCCATTTACTCTTAATCAATGTTGATTAAATATCTTAAGTCATATGGTTCTAAAATTAAAAAATGGTTGCCCACCGTGGGGCCTTAAGGTTTCTAACACAAATTTTTAAAGCTACCTCTGAAAAACAAAAATATCTGCAACTTCCACCGAGATAGACGACATTTCAACCACATCAAACTCAGCGACATCCTACATCCCTGGAAGTCCAACACCATCACCCTCGCCACCGACGGAGTTGATCGGATACCCGCTCAATGCTCACAAGATCAGGAAACATCTCACGCGGCAAGATACAAATCCCTTGCTATGCTTCGACTCTTGATAAGACAGATGGACGAGATGGCCGGAGAAGAGAGGATCCTTACCAAGGTGATAAACGAAGCACAGGCTGCCTGCCATAACCAAATTGACGAACTACAACATCTCGTCAATCAACTTCAAATCAGATCGGAAGTTCAAGCCCTTCAACGACAAAGAGTACAACCAACCAGCCAGTCGCCAACAAAGAACACAATCGCGAGATGGCCACAACATTAAATGAGCAAGTTTACATCCTCAGAGGCCTCCAAAATCAGCTGCAAACCGTAGTTGAATCTGCTCCCTTAACTTGTCATCATAAAAATGACGCCCAAGTCCCAATCTTCCATAATGCTTGGCCAGAAAATACTCATCATAGACATAACGAAGGACGAAAACCTGAAAAAAGATGCCGCGGCGAAGGGCCGAGGAACTGCTACATAGGCAAAGGAAACCCAATGCTCACGACACAAAACCAGAATGGACACACTAGGCCACCGCAAAGAACACATTTTCAGATACCACAAATGCATCAGGCACGACACGGTGGAATGCAGACACCTGAAAGAGGCCCTCTTCAAGAAATATTGAAGAGGGGAAATCAAGATGAAAGTTCGGGTCTACCCGAGACAGAACCCACGTCCCATTCGAACCCGCAGAGGCTCTACACGCCAGAAAGCTCCATGTGAACTAGGAAGAGAGAGCGGGAGGAAGAAATCAACTTCCTGTCACAGACTAGGAGAAGGATAAGCGTAATTATTGGAGGATTCGTTGCGTGCAACGACTATGTCAGGTCCATCCGAGCGTACCATAGGAAGGGAGACACCACAGACCATTGAAGCGTATGGGCCTAGTCAGATCCCTTGATTTTCAGCCCACCCCTGCTGAAATACATTGTGATAACTTTCAAGGCAGCCGACGCCGTGCATACGAGTACCCCGCATAACGACTCCCTGGTTATCAAATTAATGGTGGAGACTGCAAAGTCGCGCGAGTATTGATAGACACGGGAAGCTCGGTAAATCTCATGTTAAAAGATACCCTGCAAAAGATGAAATTGCGGGGGTACAAGCATAAACCCAAAAATAATCCACTAACGAGCTTTGCCAGCGAAACCACCATGTCCACGGGAACGAAAAAATTACCAATTCATGTCGGTGGAATCACGAAAGTCGCGACATTCATGATTATCGACAAGCCCACCATTTACAACATAATCTTGGCCACCCAGTGGCTACATGCCATAGAGGCGGTGCCCTCCTCATACCATCAATGCCTAAAATCCCCTACGCCGGTTGGAACTTATACCCTACGAGGGGACCAAGGGGCTGTACGAGTGATCTTGACGGTGGAACACAACAAGCAAGGGGACGGGAGTACCTGTTTCGTGATAAAAGAAAAAGATACCGAGGATCAGGCTAAGGGAGAACCCCTAAGAGAAGCAGTCGAGCAGGTCAACATCGAGCCGCGACATTTGGAACAGTGCATATGAATAGGATGCAAAATCAACCCTGTCATATGGTCCGAGTTGATCGCCTTTCTCAAAATATACTCATTAGCCTACAAGACGTCCCACATGACCAAAATAGACCCGTGAATCATCTGCCACGATTGGAACGTCGACCCAACATACAAACTGATCAAACAAAAACGGAGGAAACTCATCCCAGAACGCGTCGTGGCAGTAAGCACCGAGGTTGAATGACTCTCCAATGTTGGATCAATTGTCGAGGTCAAATACCCCTATTGTCTCACCAATCCTATGGTAGTCAAGAAGAATGACAGTTCCTAGAGAGTATGGGTGGATTTAACAAACCTCGACAAAGTCTGCCCAAAAGACAATTTCGTCACATGGACCCTATCGTCGATGCTACGGCTGGAAAGAAGTTGTTGTCCTTCATGGATGCCTTCGCAGGATATAATCAGATCTTTATGCACCACAAGGACCAATAGAACTTCATTCATAACGGACCGGGGAACATACCACTACAAAGTTAAGCTGTTCGGTCTCAAAAATACTGGCTCGACATATTAATGGCTGGTGAATAAAATGTTCTCAGATAAATTGGGGAACACGATGGAAGTATACATCGACGACATGCTGGACAAGTAATTCCGAGCCGAAAACCACGTCAAGGATTTGCAGCGTTGCTTCGCTATATTAAACATGTACGATATGAAAGTTAACCTGACGAAATGCACCTAGCAGTGACTTCGTGAGTTCCTTGGATACATCGTGACTAAAAGAGAGATAGAAGAGAATCCGAGGAAGATCACCGCAATCATGGAGCTGCCGTCACCAAAGAACACGAGAGAGGTACAGAGATTGATGGGTAATATTGTTGCGCTCAACATGTTCATTTCCAGATCGACCGACAAGTGCCTCCCCTTTTATCAATTACTCAAGGCAAACAAGCCCTTCATGTGGGCTCAAGAAATATCTAACGACGACGCCGGTACTCGCCAAGCCAGAAAAGGGGGAAACACTATACCTATACGTTTCAGTCACCAGATTGGCAGTGAGCGGGGTACTGGTACAAGAGGAGTGCGGGGTGGAGAAACCAATCTTCTACGTCAGCAAAACCCTAGACGACACCGAATCAAGGTACCCGTCTCTGGAGGAACTCTCACCGTGGTGATGTAATCTAAGAAGCTCTGCCCCTACTTTCAATCCCACTCGATCATGGTACTGGCGATACAGCCACTACAAAATATCCACCACAACCCAAGCTAATTAGGAAGAATGCCAAAGTAGGCGGTGGAGCTTAGCGAGTATGACATCGATTAAAAGAAAATAATGTGTGCCAAGTCATAGGTATTAGCGGATTTCCTCATAGAGCTAGCCCCATAACTAGAACCCGGTATACGAAACCCAGAGGCAGCCTGGACCCTCTATGTAGATAGATCGTCATCACGACACAACAGTGGAATCAGTATCCATTTGGAATCCCTGACCAAAGAGATTTTATAGAAATCATTCAGCCTCGCATTCCCGGCATCGAACAACGAAGCAGAAGCCCTGATTGCCGGCCTCAGACTCGCAAAGGCTATCGGAGCACGAAGACTAGATGCCTTCTTTGATTCTGACTCGTAGCAATGCAGTTCAGCGGGAATACGAGACCAAAAATGAAAGAATGGATGCCTACTTAAAGATCATCAAAACCTCCACCGAAGGGTTCCTCAACTTTACCTTAACAAAAATACCAAGGGGAGACAATAAATCAGCAGATGCCCTGGTCGCGCTGGCCTCAACATCCGACCCAAACGAAAAACTTGTGCTCCCAGTGGAGAGCATCGATGCTCCCAACATCGAACTGCCAAGAGACCTCTGCATGATAAACAACCAGTTAGCCGACAGGGACGAGGACGCAAACGCCAAAATTCTACTTTACATCAAGGACGGTAAAATCCCAGAAGACAAGTGGGTGGAAAGACGCCTAAAAGCACGTTGCGCAAATTACATGCACCTTGATGAGAACTTGTTCCGAAGAAACTCAACCGTAGTTTGGCTGAGATGCATAAACGGAGCCGAAGTCGACAACATCATGAGAGAAACTCACGAAGGAGAAGTAGGAAACCACTCGGGAGGAAGAGCCCTAGCACTAAAAATCAAGAAGCTCGGTATATACTGGCCCACAATGGAGGCGGAGCAGACAACACGCGGAACGATGTGAAAAATTTCAATGCCATGCAGCAATGATCCACGCACCGACAAGGCTCCTCAAAGCAACCGTTCCCCCGTACCCTTTCATGAGATGTGAAATGGATATTTTCGAACCGGTAACCCGATCCAAACAGCGTTGTTACCTCCTTGTCATGACCGACTATTTCACCAAATGGGTGGAGACCGATGCATATCTTCAATCAAAGACACACGGTCCAAACTTTCATCTGGAAGTTCATAATATGTCGCCACGGACTCCCGTATGAGATAGTGGTGGATAACGGCCTCTAGTTCATATAAAAAAAATTGAGGATTTCTGCGCCAGCTGGAAAATAAGACTAAACAAGAGCACGCCAAGATAGCCCCAAGGATATGGACAGGCCGAGGCAACAAACATAACCATCATTGAAGAACTCAAGAAAAGACTCAAGAAGAAGAAATGGCTATGGGCCGACGACTTAGATGGAGTGTGGTCTCATCGCACCACTCTGAGAAGATTGACTAGACGAACTCCCTTCTCATTATGCCACGGGGTCGAAGTGATGGCACCAGCGAAAGCAGCCGTAGCAATGGTTTGCCATATAATAATCCTAGAAGACGAGGAGCTCAATAACAATTGCCTCTCCAAAAACAATATCCTAGTCGAAGAAGAACAAGACCAATCCTTAATTTGAATACAAAACTACTAATGGCAAGCGGTTTGGTACTACAACAACAAGGTGAAAGGAAACACTTTTAAGAAGGGGATCTGGTGCTTAAAAAAGCCTTCGAGAAAAAAGAAGAATGGAAGGCGGGGAAATTAGGAGCAAATTGGGAAGGACCCTACCTGATTTCCAAGATAGTCAAGCCGGGTGTTTACCAACTCACGGAGATATATGGAACGGTGGTTCCCCGTTTGTGGAACTTAGCTAATCTCAAAAAGTACTACTACTAGCCCAAAAAAAAAGAAAAAAGGAATTACGGATGGCTTGATCCCCCCGGGGTACGTTGTCAGCTCGTCTGTAACAAAAAAAAACCTTCTCGACACTTCTGAACAAGCAGAGAATTTTATGACATCGTTGCTTTTTCCAAGTGGTCGATTAAAAACATGTTCCTCACGGATGCAGTGGCAAAATAATCCACACTCCTGAACCTCAAACCTCAAACCTAGAAACTTGGGATATGGAGATAAAAGTCGGGCCCAGTCCTACACATTGGAGTTTTAATATTCACTAAGTAAGCCAAGCACATCTCGGACGAATACTATCAATCCCGAGTAAAACAGTGTAAACCGAGCCAAGTCTTGTTCTCAATGACATCTAAAAGCCAAGCATATCTCGCAAAATATACACAAAAGAAAGAGAAAACAACCGACTCGAAATCAACGAAACGAACACTCACTACTGAACATACCCTGAACGAGGCAAGAACCCAAAGCAAAAATCATCGTCAACACAACACTGAAGGAAAACAAACACGAAGAAAAATAAATCGCATGGAGTCCTAAAAGCGGTTTCGAATAATATTTGAACAAAGGATCCACCAATGGCTTCCGAATATCATATCCGAACAAAGGAGGCACCAACACCTTACAAGAAAAAAAGTTCAAAAGTACCCTCGAAAGCAGCCCAACAAAACATAAGGTAAAAATTGTTATACATCCCTCCCCCCCCCCCCCCTCTGAAGGGGAAAAGGTAAAATCTTTTTAAGATCTTGTCGAGTTTCAGAGATCTACTGATTGTGTTTGTGAAAAAAATCCCAATGAAGAAGATTAGAGCTTGTAAAGAGCGTACAGTTGTGATACAAGCTACAATTAAAATAAAGGAGTCTTAATTAGTTAGAGCACTAACACTGGAGATGTTTTCTATTTTTAAAATTTCTTTATGTTATTTCATAATATTAATATAATATTCATTAAGTATTCTTGGTAGAGAATCTACCACTAATGATACTCTTACATAGACTATATATGTATATATGCGAAAAGCTAAGAGGCCAAAGGAAAACAAAAGAACAACACTCACTATGATCAAAATCAACTTTTCGGTTTAAATTTTTCCTCTTCGATAAAACCGGCGAGCAAGAACAGCGATAATGATGATAATGATAATGATAATGAATACAATAATAGCAACAACTATTGCTACAATAGTTCTCACTGAGGTATTTCCGCTGCCTGTAGATGTGCATCATAACCATATAAACTTTGAATTTGTGGACAGGTTCTTGTGAATGTACTCAAATGCAAGGACTTACCAGTGTTTGTCTTTTTGGCCTGGTCGCTAGCAGAAAATGGTTGACGTTGCAGAGGAGGAGGAGCCAATGTAATGTTAGCAAAATCCTTAGAGAATGTAAACAACTGCCACCGGAAAAAGCATATTGGCCGCATAACATAGCCTCCTGTCTTCTGCCCACAACATGAGTGGTACTCAATAACGATTTGTCTTAGAAAATTATCACAATAACCAGAAGAAACATCTGGCGTGCATTGCATCAATGCATATATATTGTGGAAAGGTGTCAGGGCTGCAACACCATCGTCAAAAGTTAGCTTTTGACGCTAGATGATCCGAGTTCGAGTTTACATATTAAAGCTCATCTTATAAATGAACTGAGTCGAGCTAACTAATGAAATATTTGAGCTCACTATCAGCTGAGTTGAGCGATTTATCTCATTTTGACATATCTAAAAATAGTTAATTACAAAAAAAAATATATATGCATTGGTAATCATTTGAATATATTTTGGGCAAATCTCTCAAATAGCCATTTTTGAAATTTTTATCACAAAAATAGACCTTAAGAGAAAAAATGACCAAAATAGACTTTTTTATTTTGAAAATTTTAATATTTTTAATTTTTTTAAATTTTTAAACCGCAACTCCAAAACCCCCACCCCATAACTCTAAACCCTAAGTTTTAGATTAGTTACCCAAAGATATAAATATATGTTTACATCCTTTAATAAAGTCTATTTTGGTCATTTTTCTCTTTAAGTACTATTTTGGAGTCAAAAACTTTTTTAGGTCTATTTTGGTTATTATCTCATATATTTTCTTCGTATGTATAAAAATTCTAAATTTTACAGCTTTTTGAAACAGATGGAGCATTACACTAATAATTTGGGGCCAAAATTCAAATCAAAATATGTTTTCATAACAGACATCTTATGTATTATGTAAAATGATAAGAGTATTCTCACAAACTTTGATTTGAGTATAATTTCACATTTCATACAAAAATTTGATGGAGTTTTCACATACACTTTGATTGACTATTATATCCCACATGGTCAGTGTCAAACAAGTCCAATGCTTTGTCTCAACGGAACATCAACATAGTTAGGATAACCTTAGAGCATGTCCAATGGAGTTTATAATATTTACATCCAAATCCTACTAGCTACTAGCTGTAATGGAGCGTGTACAATGAGGCTCTAGATCAATAAACATAGTAAACAAGTAAAACAGGGAAATTAGCGTTGAAGTCTCAGTTTATACTATAGTTTTTGTTTTCACTTTTAAAGTTCAGATAATGTAACTATCTTATCAGCGTTAATGTATTACTAAAACTTGACCCGCACATAGGCGTGAATGTTTGATTTAATTTGTGTTCAACATAAACTTATAAATCGCTAGTTTTATAAAAAAAAAATTGTATATAATTTTTATGTTTTGTAATTTACATATAGAGTAGAATATTTTATATTATAATATAGATGTTGATAATATTTTTTATTTGTACATAATATTATATTAAAAATGTATAAGTTGATGTAATTTGATGTAATTGTATTATTCATATATTAACTTGTTTTTTTAATTTATTTATAAATGAAACAACATACTAAAAATTTTAATGGTCAATATATAAATATCGATTTGGTTAGATAAGCTTTGAATTGTAATTATTTAATTTAAATTTATTTTAAATGCAGTAGTAAAATCTGTAAATAAAAAAAGTATTTAATTTATTGTAAATGCAAAGGTTAAGTTTGTAAATAAAATGAAATATTTTTTATACTGATATCCATGTATCCAAACAATTTTGATTTATATTGTTGTTTATATTTCCAAATAGTACCACAAGTTACTTCAGTTTTAATAATATAGATAGCCTAGCTACAGTGGAATTGTATAAGATAGAAAAAAAACAAGATCAGTAAACAGATAAAATCTGTAAAATAGAGTGAATTTCAATTAGAGAAAGAATCGAATGGGGATTGAAGTTCTAGCGCCCTAAAATAAAATCTGTAAAATAGAGTGAATTTCAACTCGTTAATTGTTGCACCATCCATAGAGAAAAGACTAAGACCTGAATCCAAACTGTCAGCTGGTAAGTCTTGATCATGTGTGCTTCCGACAAAAAAAAAAATCCAGGTTTGCTAAGATGATTGTTGAGAAAGTTGGATGATACATGTGGGATTTTTTTAACACATAACAACCCAATATAGATGCATTTGAAACTTCATTGCTGTAAAAAAATCTCATGAATCAATTTGAAAAGCTTATTAAAAAATTTGTTTTAATTTAAAGGCTACGATGTCTTGTAGTTACCAATAATAAAGAACGTACTTTGTGTTGCAGATCAAATTGGAGCCATGTGGTTAATTAATTTTAAGAGATTCATAAAGCTGTAAGACTAAAAGTTTTCAAAAAAAAAAAGATATGTGTATGTTTTTAGCCAAGGAACAAATCCAGAGTTGATTAAAAACATAAAACGATATAAAGTATTCTCAAAATAACCTTCAAAGAAGAAGTCCACAAGACTAAACTACGAATCAGAAGAATGCATAGTTTCATCATTAGAATCAAATGGGAGGGATGATCAAACGTATGACACCGTTCTTGGCTATGGTCTTGATCTTACGGCCAGGAATGCTAACATGACTTTCGAGCATAGCCACCTCACCGGAGTAGAACCGGCCACCAGAGTCATGACTAACGGCAGGAGCATCACAAGTCACCGATACTCTCCCGTTCACGACGGAGACGGTGAACCTGTCTTTGGGAACACCCGGCATGTCTACACGCACGTATAGACCGCCGTTTAGGAGCAGCTTCCACTCATAAGCCATATCCGAGCCTAGGTTCACGCATGGGTGTGGCTCCAGTAACGGACCGGTTAACGCCGGGTCTGCGCTTCCACAACCCAACTCATTATATTACACATACGGTTTATTAATGTCTCTCTCATAATAATATGGAAAACATAACATAGGCTTGCAGAAAAAGAACATATGTAAATACCATGTGGATCCGTGCCGTGAGGAAACTTGTGAGGACCCGTGCTTCAGCGATCTTTGACCATGAATAAATACAAAGAAAACAATTAATTCAGGGGTAGCAGAATATATTCAAATGTTTGTGAGAAAAATACGTAGAAAATAAATCAAGATAATTAATTTTAGGGAAAAAAATAAATCAAGAAAACTAACTGTAGAACAAATAAATCAAAAAGATAATTAAGGGAAAAGTTGGTGAAAATTACCTTCTCGGTCTAGGCCACCAAGGAAAGCTTTAGAAAATAAATTGAGAATTTTATCAATATATATAACTTTTAGTATATAGATTTAAATAACCAAAAAAAAAAGGATTAGTTAGAAAGTAAACTATTACAGATGCATGAAGGGGTTTGTGATGGGGCGCGGCTCTTGGAGAGTTGAAGCCTGAGAACACCGTCCAACATGTGTGAGATCACGCCGGAGATCTCGCAGCATTTACAGACGAGACCTGTAGCGGAGCCGTAGTTCCGAGGAGAAGAGTCATGTTTGTGCTCCTTCGGTGCGTCGGCGGTGATAGACACAGCTTTCTTGGTCGGATCAATCCTTACCTTAACGCCGTCTTGTGGAACAGCGGGAAAGTCAACCCGAATGTACATGTCCTCGTTCTCGAGCATCTTGAACTCTGTGAACCCTTTTGGTCCACTTACAAGAAACGGGTTGTTAATCGCGTAAAACCCATCTGCTCCCACACCAAAACAGAACAAAAAAAAATCTGAGAAAAAAGTATAGTAGTGAGATTTGAAGATAGTTGAGAAGATGTTACCGATAGATGAAGGAGCAACTCTAAGAGGAACCACCATTATCCAACGACGAGGGAGATGTTTTCTGTGAGGTTTCAGATTACTGAACTGTTTGTTCTTTAGGGTTTCTCTCTCTCTCTCTCTCTCACTGTTTTTCCGACAGCCTTTATGTTCAGAGCAAAGAGAAGGCAACGAAGACAAGGCACTGAGCTGTCAGATGAAAACGACAAGGGATAGGGGACACGTGTCTTCTTTCCATTTGCGACTTCTTAATGCATCAGAATTAAACGCGCTTCGTCCTCCCTTTAGTGAAACATTTTTTTTTTGTATTTATTAAGGAGAACAAAAGTGTATGTCGTAAAATCATGTGTATCTTTGGATTTGTAATTTGTTTACTCACCTTGATGAATAAAAACAAGATAGATATACTTGTTAATTTGATTGAACATCTTATACGTACGTAAGAAAAAAATATCCATATTGTTCTTGAAATATTCAAAACTCAAAATAACATAGTCCTTCAATTAAACATATGATATTCTCCATAAAAAAAAAGGCATGAACTAAAGATGGTGATAAAAAATTAGAAAGGAGGGATCAAAAGGCGGATGACTCCATGTTTAGCAATTACTTTGATCCGACGTTTATCATAGTCTAGAGGAACGACAGCGACCTTGCCTCTGTACTCACGCCCACTCGAGTCGTGTATAGCCGGAGGAGCTCTTCCGATGACACTGATGCCACCGTCACTTTCCACCTTCACCGTGAAACGATCGTTGGGGACGCCGGGCATGTCAATACGCAGGAAGAGACCGCCGTTTGGGAGATGCTTTGATTCGTACGCACTCGTGGACCCCTCCAACACTGAAGGGTGTGGTAGTGTCACCGGACCCGTAAACGCCGGGCCTGTCCAAAACATTAATCACATAACATAACATCGATCAGCTGTGTCACAATGGAATATATATGGAGCCATTATTTAATTAAGTACATGCATACATACATACCAAGAGGGTCAGTGCCACGGCGACCTGCGACATAAAAATGCAAAATTAATGAAGTTGGTTAATTAACGCCTGAGGGTTTTGCCTGTAAAGTTATCTTATCGCTTAATTAATAATCAAATCAAGTGAAATAAATAGTTAAATACCTTCTGGGTTATGTCCACGAAGATGAGCTGCCAAATTAAAGAATAAAGATACATTATTTAAAAAACACAAGTCATAATAAGAAAAGAAAATGTGAAAGAATAAGTCAAACATACCAAGAGGATGGCCACCTGCGACTACAACAATAGAATCAACACACATCCCATAAAAATGTCAGATACTATATATGATATGCATTGAAAGAAAATTTAAAAAAAAATACTTAAAAAAATCCAATACCTTCTGGGTTATACCCATCAATTATGTGAGCTGTCATAAGAACAAAAAAAAAAACTTAAACATTCAAAACTGGTAAAAGAAAATAAGAAAAATAAATCATCATATCTATTGATTCGAGATTGAACATGAAGAGACATTACCAAGGAAAGGAACATTAGGCATTGTGGCACCTCCAACTGAGAGAGACAAAACATAAACAAGATGTCAGATATTAATTTCCCCCAAATATATATATAGAAAATAAGTATTTTCTTCTTTTTTTTTTTTTTTGCAACAATTAGAGAAATTAGTTTACAAGAGCATGAGGAAGGGACATGACGATTGATCTTCTTCTTGGAGAGAACGAGCCTGACGACACCATCTCCAACATAACACTGAATGTTACTGATCTCACAACAATCGCAAACAAGTCCAGTGGCGGTTCCGTATTTGCGGAGAGAAGAATCGTGTCTGAACTCTTTCGGTGCTTCTCCGAACACGAGAACAGCTTTCTTCAATGGCTCGACGAGGATCCTCACACTTTCTTTTGTAACTCCAGGGAAATCAAGCCTCGCGAACAGATCCTTGTTCTCTTCCATGACCTTGAACTCAGTAAACCCTTTTGGTCCGTTCACCTGATACGGATTATTCGTTGCGTAAAACCCATCTGCCCACACACACAAAAAAAAAGATTATATTAATTATATGAATCAAATATTAATGATTTAAAGAAATGATGAATAGAACTCTAGGATAAATAATACCGTGAGATTGGGGGACGGGACCGATGTTCATGACCGGCATGATTACGCAGTGGTTTTAGTGTTTTTTTTTATAGAATTTTTCTCACTCTGATCTCTCTTTCTCTTTATGGTTTTAGAGGTTTGTGAGATTTTACCAGAGGGAACCTTTAAACGAAAGAGAGAGGTATGGAGGTTGTCAGGTAAAAACGACAAATAATCCCCGTTCCGGCACGTGTCGTTTTTTCGTTTGTTAACAATATTTATGAGAGAAAAAAACTTATTTAATTACCTGCAGCAATATACACGGTCTAGTCTACATATACTTATTATATACGTATAACTTTAAATTTTCTACTGTTCGTACACTGGTGGAAGGTCTGAGTTTTTATTTAGACAAGTGAAAAAGTTAGTCTTTGGCTAAAACTAGTAAGTTTTCAACTTTATTTTGTCGAATAGTTTTCATCTCTATTGTTGACCTCACAACTGCATGCGTTTAGGCACACGTATTGATAAATACATTGTTTTTATTTGTTTTATAAGTATCTTATTATTATTTTTTATAACTCAAAAGTAGATCAAAGCCTAATTAATCCCAGTTCTTTAACTGGAGTTCTCAATTTTTTTTTTTTTTTTATATTTTTCTGTTAATAATCGGCTCTTAAACTCTTATTTAAAAATAATTTCTTAATTTTTCTTAATTTTTAGCTAAAAGCCTCAATTAAAAAAAATGGGGTTAATGATGGTCTCACAAATCCAAATAAACTTAGATTAATCTATTTGGGGCGCTTCATCCACGGATAGGCTCACACACCGAGTTTATAAATGGATCGGAAATAAGAGTCCATATCCATATAGAGTATCCAGAAACAATCGTGCAATCTCTGGCAAGGTTGGAATGGGTACAAAAAAAAGCTAGTCCTTACCATTGGGCCTTTTGGACAATATTTTCATATTGTTCTTAACAGCGTGTGTACATACATATATAAATATACCCACTTCTTCCAAATGTTTAGCACTTGTTCTTATAAGTCCATTTTACTCTTTTTTTTCTGCTAAAAAATAGAGGTGATTTTTTATATGAGAGCATCTGTAACGGTTGTGTGTTTAGATGAGTTTCACACCTATAAAATAAAGTAAAATAATAGAATGTGAACGAGAAAAAAATAAAGGTAACTTCAATCCGACTGCATAACTCTATAATGGTGTGGTAAAAGGTGTTTTCTCTTTCCAACCTGATGCCCATAAAAACTACATCATAGTGAATTTTTTTTTTTGGTTAGGGTATTGCTAGGACTAGATATTTTATCGTTAATTTGATTTGATTTATAAAATCTGGATATCCGGAAGTCGTTGTAGCAAATCAAATACTAAAAATTAATATTTAGTAGAAAAGAAGCAAAACACAAATAGCAAAACATTTAGAGCTGACCAGGTGATTGTGGTCGAGTGGTAAGGAGACGGGACTGGGACGCCAACACGTTTCAGGTTCGATCCACCTGCTGCGCGAAACTAAGTCACAATTATCCTGGTCACCTTACACGGATATGGGCCCATGCTTTAGGGCCCATTTGAATACCTAGAGAGAGGGTCTATCCGTGGGCTGCACCTCCCCTTGGGGATTAGTCTGGGCCTCTCCATGGGCCTGGGATACCCCCAGGTTAATCAAAAAAAAAAAAAAAACATTTAGAACCGAATATCCGATCCGATCCGACATTATAGAAACAAATATATATATATATATATATATATATATGATTTTATAAAATTATTAATTTAACATATCATTTAATTAAGTTTTATTTAGAATTTACTTATAAAATATTTATAAAATGATAATTTAAAAAAAAAATTGTGTGTTATAAGAAAATTTTATTTATTTGAGAAATTTATGGAACATATAGTTTCATTAATTTTTATTTTTCATTTTATATTATGTAAAATATATTTTTGAAAACAAATTTGTATAAATTTTCTAATTTACAAGTATTAAACAATGTAGATAGATATCCGTAAATATCCATAAATATTTGTAAATATCTAAAAAAAAAATCAGATATCCAGAAAAATAGATATATGTATTTCTCTGAAGCAAAATAAATCATAAAATTAAATATCCGTAAGATACAAAACAAATCACAAATACTTAAAATTATGGAGTTATTCGATCCGTGTCCACTCCTAAGTATTGCACCAAATATACCGTGCAACTATAGCAGCAGTAAAACCTCAACCCTTTTCTTATTTTTTTTTCTTTAAAAAAAAATATATAAAAAATTATTAGTGTCAATTTAACTATGTTTGATTACATATCAACTGAATTATTATTTTAATTAGACTAAATATACTATGTCCAAATAAATATATCATATTTATTTTTTATATCCAATTTAATTTAAATAAAATATAAATTTATATAATATAATAAAATATAAAAATAATTTAAAAATACAAATTTTCAAAATTAAACATTAAAACAACATTAAAAAATAAAAATAAAATAAAATAAAATGCATAAGACGTAAAATATGTTACGTTTTGTTATATATATGATTTAGAAATAAAATATTAAATTTATTTAAATTTAATGAATTTATTTTAGATATAAACTAATTTATATCACTAAATTATTAAAGACAAGATCATTGATTTAACAATATTGAATAAAGAATATTCCTTTTTAGTATAAAATTTTGTGTAATGGTTTGGAGACACTAAACAATTTGATGTCAAAATGACTTTAAATTGTGTAGCTTTTATACAAAAAAATGGTGTAATGGGTTGGAAATATCCTTGGTAGGATAGTCTCTTCACGAAAAAAGTGCCTTATTGAAGAGACTGGGAAAGCACGTGTCTGTATTTCTCGACACATTTCTATTTTTAACCTTAAACTTTAATCATATAATTAATTTATTTTTAAAACTAATATAATAATAAGATATCTGAGAAACTAATCAATAATGATGCTCAAAGGTTTATCTTAACTGTCTTTTGATAATGACCGGGTGATTGTGGTCGAGTGGTAAAGAGATGGAACTGTGAGGCTAACACGTTTCAGGTTCGACTCACTTGCTGCGTGAAACTAAGTCACAATTATTTTGGTCACCTTACACGGATATATATCAATGCTTTAGGGTCCATTTAAGTACCTGAAGAGATGGTCTATCCGTGAGTTGCACCTCTACTTAAGGATTAGTTTGGGCCTCTCTATAGACCTGAGATACCCCAGATTTATTAAAAAAAAACTGTCTTGATAACATATATTTACTACATATATTGGGGTCTTTAGATAAACAATTTGGTTGTGTCAAATGAGTACTTTTTTTTTCTTGTGCACATCAAATAATTACTAATGCACACTAGTATAAAGTACTATTGTGCCGATTTTCTGACATTTGTATTATTAAAATTTATTATTTTTGGGTTTATTTGTTGAATAAACTGAAATCCTGTAACAATTTTGTATATGGTGTTAATGTGGGTATATTCTAATAGTGTGATGATGGACTCTTCCAAGTTTACTACAGTTTTCATGTGTTGTAGTAATTCTGTATGTTGGGATTATAGAGGACGTTAGCAAATTGTTAGTGTGCATGTGAGTTTTGTTTTTTTTATTATAATTGGCTTTTTAAAATTACAAAAAAACATAAAAGATAATTAGGCTTAAGTTATTGGGCTTTTACCCAGCTCAGATATTTATACAATTTCCAAATTTAATTGAAGCAGAAATAATGTACTAGTGGAAAATCCTCTTTTTGTTACAGGATTTGAATAAACTGAAATCCTGTAACAATTTTGTATATGGTGTTAATGTGGGTATATTCTAATAGTGTGATGATGGACTCTTCCAAGTTTACTACAGTTTTCATGTGTTGTAGTAATTCTGTATGTTGGGATTATAGAGGACGTTAGCAAATTGTTAGTGTGCATGTGAGTTTTGTTTTTTTTATTATAATTGGCTTTTTAAAATTACAAAAAAACATAAAAGATAATTAGGCTTAAGTTATTGGGCTTTTACCCAGCTCAGATATTTATACATTTTCCAAATTTAATTGAAGCAGAAATAATGTACTAGTGGAAAATCCTCTTTTAGTTGTTTTCTTGCGCTTCAGGCGGGTATTATTTATTTAGTTAGTCGATGTCTTTATATGTTGGTTGGTGGTAGTTTGTTAGATGAATATGTTCCTGATAACGTTTTCTTATGCCCAAATGTTATGGTAGTACAATGCTTATATATTTATGTTATCGTATAGGCATACCAGTTTATTTCTGTTCATGGAAATATATTGGTTTCTTGTTTGTATATCTGATAATCTCTTTTCGTATACATAATTTTTTTATGTTGCAGAATATAAGGATTCTTTCTGCGGTGGTCTTGTTATTGCTAGAATAGTTTGGGTGGTAGGTCTAGAGGCGAAATGATGGAAAAAATCTATGCTGACTGGTATATTTAATCTTCATGCCCTAATGTTTTCACCAAGGCCGAAGGAGATTACAATGGGTACATACACTAGCAAACCCCAGCTAAAACTCAGCCGGTTAAAACCCCGTATTAAACTGTTAAAAGCCCAGAAATTGATGACCCAATAAACGGTTCAAACCAAGTTCTTATGAAAAAAAAATTGTTGATAAATAGCTAACTTTTTTTCTTTCAAAATAAAAATAGAGTTTGTGGAAGATTAATAAATCAACACCGTACTCGCATTTCATTTTTGGCCTCTCTGCAACTTACAAGTCACAAGATTCATAACCATAAATCATCACTCTAAGGTATTGTTTTTGTCTATTTCTCGCTTTTTAAAAATATTACTCCATAATCACTTAGGTTGAAGACTTTAATAATTAAAACATTAATATTTGTGAAATTTTTATAAAAGAACAAAACATTATATTTATTCTTGCTTCTCATTCCATTAGCAAATCCGAAACTAGTTTATATGATTTGTTTTAAAGCTGAAAAGGATTAGGAATGATGAACATCTCAAGAATGAAGTTTAAATGTATTATTTGTATTGGTTTTAGATTTTAACTATTAAATTATTTTATAATTTTTATTACATTTTCAGTTTGCTATTTTAAAGTTTCCTTAAATTCAAACATTTTATATGATATGATCGTTTTTAAAGAATATGTATTTTTATAAAATATCATTAAACTGAATTTAGTTGAACACGATTAAAACCGGCTGAACCGTATTGATCCATGACCCAAATATTTTCCTGTTCAATTGCCGGTCCTATTTTAAAACATTGCGCTTAAGATCCACT
Source organism: Moricandia moricandioides (assembly GCA_905132885.1). Classification (NCBI taxonomy): domain Eukaryota; kingdom Viridiplantae; phylum Streptophyta; class Magnoliopsida; order Brassicales; family Brassicaceae; genus Moricandia; species Moricandia moricandioides. The sequence continues at coordinate 53,991 of CAJHQQ010002627.1, forward strand.
AATTCAAATTTCAAAAAGATAGATATGAAAGAGATTGCATGCACCGGTTGTGTTTCGCTTTGTAGACATAGGGAAACAGAACGACTGAGTTATGTTTGTATTATTGAAAAGTGCACAGTGCTGGATAATGCAAAAGTATGTATTTCCAAATTTTCCTGTTATTTTTGTATATACTAGGACAAGGCACGTAAACCGAATTCGAAAATCTGAACCAAACCCGAGACGATAAAATGAGTCCGAACCGACCCGGACCAACATAAATACTAAATGGATCTTGTTCTACGGTATTTCGGATTATGGTTTTTATACCAAATCCGAACTTAAATAGGTATCCAATAAACCCAATTTTTTTTAAAATCCCAAAAATGGACTTGTACTAAAGTCGATCTAAATCCCTAATATGTGTCCGCAATACACTAATATATTGTTGAGTGCCTAAAATAAGTATCTATTCCGTGAACTATTAACTCAAATACTTATTTAATACATATTTTGGGTATTTGGTCAATATTGAAGTTTTTTTTTTTAATTTTAACAGTTGCATTTGAAATTCAGTTATGAATAATTTTTCTTCTGAAGTTTAAACAATGTTGTCTTTTTATAAGTTTAAATAGTATTTCTAAAGTTTATGGACTCACTCGTTGTTAATTTTAATTTGTTTACGCTTCATCATGTATAATTCTCCTTTGTATAAGGCTTTGGTTTATCATAATATATCTGATATTGTCATGTATAGTTCAAGGAAGAATCGTATGGTTGATAGATGAAGAAGCCAATTACACAAAGGGTATTAAAAAGGCTGGAAATATATTGAGTTTAATCAATTACAAATCAATATTTTTGGAACCGAAATCTGATAAATATCCAAAATCGAAACTATTATGGGTTCAACTGGATCTTTGCATGTAACTAAATCCAAGCCAAAACCAAACAAAATGCAATCCGAACTTTTTTAATATCCGAATGGGGTTGAAATTTATGAACATGAAAATCCAAAACCCGAATAAACATAAACCAAAATCCAATTGGAACCCCGATTGAGCAACCCTAGTATATACAATGCAATTTTATAAATTAAAATTATAACATATATCGAGTATTTAATGTAACAATTTAATGGTTACAAGAATGTACAAATTCATAGTTAGCAAGTATACTATATCAAACTGGAATGTTTATACACCGTCAAATTTAACTAATATGGGCTACCAATTATTGAAATTTTTTATCAACTGATTCATGTGTTAATGGCCCATGGATGTCAAATTAATGAGTAAAAATATATGATAATGTACAATATTTGACATCGCGAACCAGTTTCCTCTGCTCTTAAGATTCTTGAGTTTTGAATAATTTTTTATGCAAATGATAAAAATATAAAGGATGGATTTTGGATACCCATTCAGTAAATATTTTAAGGTAGTCTTTTATACAATTCCAGACATATTTGGATTAACTTTGGATATCGGTTATTATTCAAAAAAATTGAATATCTAATATTCTCTAAATTAATATCCATTCAGATATTTTTGTAGAACAATCATGTTTGAGATTGAATATTTTCAAATAATGTTCGGTTTGGATTTTGGTGTGCATATTATACGAGAAGAGAAAAGAAATGTTGGGGATGTGTGATAAAATGTACAAATTAGTTTTGCGGTTCAGTGGGTTTGGTCCATATACATATATTTTCTAATATGCTAGATAAATCGCTGATTCGCTTTAAGAAAATCAGACACCATTTATGCAACATCCCGGGTATATGTGGAAAGACTTAAGAGAATTGATTTGGCTACTTATGTCACCAAAGTGCACTTACCTTTTCTGTCACACATCCGTTTATAACTCCAGAGTTAAGCATGCTTATGCTGGAGTAGTGAAAGGATGAGTGACTTATCGAGAAGTGATTCGCGATACCGTGTGAGTGACGCCAAAGCAGGGAAAAATTCATGTGGTGATTGCAGGGACAGTAAACATGACTTTCGAGCCTTGGAAATATTGCACCGACCGTTGGAACGGGATGGACCCCACAGGGCCGATAGAGCAGGTGTGAGTGGCCCATTATCCGTGGCCGGTTGGAACGTTACAAGTGGTATCAGATCTGGTTATACATCTCGTTTCTGAACCGAGAGGCATCTTGAGACATGTTGTGGTGCACAATGAGGACGTTGCGCTCAGTGAGTGGAGATAAATTGTAACATCCCGATTTCTGGTATATGTAGAAAAATTTAAGAGAATTGATTTGACTACCTATGTCACCAAAGTGCACTTACCTTTTTCGTCACACATCCGTTTAGAACTCTAGGGTTAAGCGTGCTTATGCTGGAGTAGTGAAAGGATGTGTGACTTATTGGGAAATGATTCGCGATACTGTGTGAGTGAGGCCAAATCACGGAGAAATGTCATGTGGTGATTTCAATGGACAGTAAACATGACTTTCGAGCCTTGGAAAATCAACGCACCGACCATTAGAACAAGATGGGCTCATGGAACCGAGAGAGCGGGTGTGAGTGGACCATTAACCGTTGGCGGTTGGGGCGTTACAATTTAAACCAACAGATATAAGCTTACATATACTTAAGAATGCACCGTTATATATATACTTAATTTATAATAAATTAACAACAACGTAAAATGAAAGTTATAAGCTTTAAAGATTTAATGCGGTTATTAGTTTATATATGAGATTTTTTTATTTTTTAAAGTTTATACATGAGATTACTACTTACTTCCATAAGTTGTATACAATTCATGTGGTTAATCGGCGAACATGTTTCAAGAAACTACTTGGACATATAGTACTATTCGGATAAGGATATATTTCATATTGTAGTTATCTCATATTAACATATTATGTCGATATCTTTGTATAAATACGTTACATGGTGAAACAATACAATCAAGCTTTCCTAAATATTTCATGGTATCAGACCATGAAAGATCTTGACCTAATTTTTTCTCCAGTCTCGTTCTTCACCTCCAATCAAAGAACATGTCGACAGCTTCGAGTGCCCAGAAAAACTTTCCCAACGAGTCTTTGTCACCTTACACTATTTACCCTTCTGATAACCCTGGTGCATTGATCACCTCGTTATTCCTCCGCGGTGTTAATTATTCTGAATGGGATACAAAATTAACAAATTTTCTTCTCGCAAAGCAAAAGATCGTTTCATTGACGGCTAGATCACTAAAACAGCCGCAAATCCCGATCAAACTCGCTGGGTTGCTGCCAACTCTATGATCGTAGGCTGGATAAGTACGTCCATCAACCCTGTTATTCGATCTACCGTAACTCATGTCTCAGACGCTTCGAAGCTTTGGGATTCTCTTGAATGAAGGTTCTTCGTCAACAACGGTGTTTGCAAGCATCTGTTACAAAATGGAATTACTAATTATCGACATGAAGGGAAACCAGTACTTGAAAACTTTTGAAAACTTTCTAAGCTTTGGGAAGAACTCTAAAATCTCAAAAATTCACGTTCATGTTCTTCTGAGGCTGCTCCAGACATTGAAAAAGAACGTGAAGACTCTCGGCTTCATAAACTCCTTTTTGGTTTGGATGATGCACGTTTTAGCAATATCCGCTCCCAAATAATTAATGAAGACCCACAGCCGGATTTAAATTCGGTTTATTCTAGAGTGATTCGAGAAGAAAAGCATCATCTCACTATTCAATCTCAAGAAGTGAAGAATGATGCTATCAGTTTTAATGTCAAAACAGAGAGTACTCCGAATCAGTCTCTAGTCGCGACCGTTATTGGATCCCGACCACGTGATTCTCCACGTTTTTACACCCACTGTAACAAGCAGGGTCATGACATTTCAGAATGTTTCTCCATCCATGGCTATCCGCAATGGTATATTGAACAATATCAGTCGCAAGGTCGGGGTTCCTCTTCTCAGAGAGGTCATGGAGGTTGCTCCGCACAAAGGGGTCGTGGCCGTGCCAATACTGTACGTAATACCTCATTCAACGGCGCTGATAACTCTCCTACCATGCCAACTTTTGATCAAATAGCGACTCTGATCAATCTTCTTCAGAATCAACAAACAAAGCTGACTACTGATTGATTTTCTGGTAAAACTAATCTTAGAGACGTTATTATTGATACCATTACTTCGCACCACATGACATGACATATATCGTTATTACGAGATCTCCAAGACATACATTGTTTGCTGTTACTAAACCAGACGGCACAGCCTCTCGAGCATCAAAATCTGGAACCATATCTTTAATCTCTACACATCATCTTCGTGATGTGCTTCATGTTCCATATTTCAACTACACTTTGATATCAGTTTCTAAGCTTTTGAAACAAACATGCTGTATAACGATATTTATGGATACCTTTTGCTTCTTGAAGGACCGTTTTACGAGGACCTAATTGGATTCGGTGAAGAGAGAGAGGAAGTGTACTACTTCTAGGGTGTCAACATAGCAAGTAGAAACTGATCCTTCAACCCTTTGGCACAAACGAGTAGGACACCCTTCATCTAAAGTGTTGCTTCATTTTCGCTGTTTTCTAGTTTTAAAGTTGATTTTGGTCACACAAATCCTTGTGAAATTTGTTATCGTGCCAAACAGACACGTGATGTTTTTTCATGAAAGCATTAATAAAGCTAGTTCTCCCTTTGAGCTCATCCATTGTGATGTTTGGGGTAGCTATAGAACTTTATCTTCTTGCGGAGCTGCTTATTACTTGACCATTGTTGATAATTATTCTCGAGCCGTTTGGACATTACTGATGTTGGAGAAGTCGGATGTTGCTAACCTACTTCAGAATTTTTGCGCAATGGCATCCCGCCAATTTGGCAAAGAAGTCAAAAACTATACGCAGCGACAACGGTTCCAAATTTACGGTTCTTTCATCATTCTTTTCGCCAACAAGGTATCCAGCACCATATTTCTTGCTGGATACTCCACACAAAACGGAAGAGTAGAGCGCAAACATCTTCATATACTCAACGTAGCACATGCATGTTTGTTCCAGGCTAGATTACCCATCCACTTCTAGGGTGAAAGTATTCTCACAGCGACACATCTAGTAAACCTACTCCCTAGCGGTTCTCAATGGCAAACCCCCTTATGAATTACTCCACGGATCTCCACCATTGTATGATTTTATTTCGAGTATTTGGTTGTATGTGTTACGCGCATCCTCGTTCTGAGATAAAGACAAATTTGGTGACAGGAGCAGACGCTGCTTATTTGTTGGCTACCCATATGGGAAAAAGGCTTGGGTTCTCTACGACATTGAACATAATGAATTCTTCTCTATTCGCGGATGTTGTGTTCTTGGAAGATAAATTCCCATGTGTTCTGGACACTGAGGTTATTGTTTCCACTGTTCCGACGGTTGCGATGGATGATTGGCTTGATCTAGTCAACAAGGTTATCTCGTCAACATCTCCAGACACGAGTAACACATATCCTTGGATGATACACCTCCCTTGAAAACTAACCCGTCTCCTCTCTCTAATGCACAAAGTGTTCCAGACACTCAACCTATTCCCGAACTGACATCGCCGAATACTGAAAATCCAACTAATGAGCCAGCTGCTCCGTCCTCTCTGGGACTACTAGAGCTACTTGGTCGCGGTCACAGACAATGACAACCTTCTGTTCTACTTAAGAAATATGTAACCAATAACTCTCATCTACTTACTACACCCTCTCTCACTTCATCACATGCTCCTCTCAGTTCCTCTATAACGGCTCCAGGTAACATTCTATACCTGATTTAAAACTACTTCTCTGCCAGTCACTTTTCTCCTAGCCATCGAGTGTTTCTTGCAGCTGTAACAGATGGTATTGAACCAAGGAGTTATAAGGAAGAAGCAGAAGATAAGATTTGGCGCGACTCCATGCATGATGAATACACAGCCATGGAAATTAATCGGGTTTGGGATGTTACTCAGTTACCACTAGGCAAGAAAATCGATCGCAAGTCGATGGGTTCATAAAATCAAATACCATTTGAATGGTAAGATTTCTCGTCGTAAATCTCGCTTGGTGGCTTGTGAAATAAACAGAACGAGGGGGTGGATTACACTGATACGTTCGCACCAGTTTGCGAAACCAAATACGGTCTGTGTACTCTTGGATATTATTGCAACCAAGAAATGGGAAGTACATCTGATGGATGTACATAATGCTTTCTTACATGGTGATTTGGAACAAGAGATTTACATGAAACTCCCACCAGGATATGAGGATCCAAATCCAACTAAGTATGCAGTCTCAGGAAATCTATCTATGGTCTTAACAATCTCCAAGGTGCTGGTTCTCAAAACTCACTACTGCCTTGACGTCATATGGCTTTGTTCAAAGTAAAGCCGATTACTCTCTGTTCTGCTACAATAGTGGGAAGATAAGCTTGCATATATTGGTCTATGTTGACGATTTTATCATCACAAATAACGATATTTCTACTCTACAGAAGTTTAAGAACTAGCTCAGCAAAGGCTTTCATATGAAAGACCTCGACAAGCTCAAGTATTTTCTTGGCATCGACGTTGCTCGTAATAAGGATGTAATTTTCTTTCCTCAGCGAAAATACCTCTTGGATATAATTGCTGAAACGAATTTATTGGCGTGTAAACCTTCTTTGGTTCTGATTGAATTAAATCACAAGCTCTCCAGTGAAGATGGTCAGTTATGTCCCACTCCTACTACTTATCGTCGCTTGATAGGCCGCTTTATTTATCTCACCTTTACTCGTCCCGAGCTCTGCTATACAGTCCACATCTTATCTCAGTTTATGAAAGCTCCGACGACCACTCACTGGAATGTTGCACTTCGTGTGGTTCAATATCTAAAGGGATGCCCAGGCCAAGAGTATTCCTACGTGCTGACAATGATTTGCGTGTTACGGCATATTGTGACGCCGATTGGGGCTCATGTACAGATAGTAGGCGATCTCTCAGTGCTTATGTTATCTTTTCTCGGTTCTTCACATGTGTCTTGGAAAACTAAAAAGCAGAATATAGTGTCCATGTCGTCAGCCGAGGCAGAATATAGGTCGATGGCCTATACATTAGAGGTTCTAAAATGGTTTAAAGGTCTGCTTGAAGATCTAGGTTTCCCTCATGAAGGTCCTATGTGTATGTTTTGTGATAGTAAAGCAGCTATACATTTTGCTGCAAATC